>BLSH010440646.1:366412-378105 GCA_018402905.1 Glandirana rugosa
CTTCTCCGAAGGAAGACCCTACTGTCGGTACGTCTAGTTAAAGTACGTCACACGCCGCATACCAGACTCGTACAGCTGTCCATGCTCAGACCATACGCCGCACACTGCATGAAATTGATCTGCATGGCTGTCATCCCAGAAGGAAGCCTCTTCTAAAGATGATGCACAAGAAAGCCGCAAAGCAGACTAAGGACATGGATTACTGGAACGTGTCCTGTGGTCTGATGAGAACAGCATAAACATATTTGGTTCAGATGGTGTTAAGCATGTGTGGTGGCAACCAGGTGAGGAGTACAAAGACAAGTGTGTCTTGCCCACAGTCAAGCATGGTAGTGGGAGTGTCTTGGTCTGGGGCTACATGAGTGCTACCGGCACTGGGGAGCTACAGTTTATTGAGGGAACCATGAATGCCAACATGTACTGTGACATACTGGGGTAGAGCATGATCCCCTCCCTTCGGAGACTAGGCCGCAGGGCAGTATTTCAACATAATAACGACCCCCAACACACCTCCAAGCAACCACTGCCTTGTTAAAGAAGCTGAAGGTAAAGGTGATGGACTGGCCAAGCATGTCTCAAGACCTAAACCCTATTGAGCATCTGTGGGGCATCCTCAAACAGAAGGTGGAGGAGTGCAAGGTCTCTAACATCCACCGGCTCCATGATGTCCTCATGTAGGAGTGCAAGAGGACTCCAGTGGCAACCTGTGAAGCTCTGGTGAACTCCATGCCCAAGAGGGTTAAGGCAGTGCTGGAAAATAATGGTGGCCACACAAAATATTGACTTTGGGCCCAATTAGGACATTTTTACTTAGGGGTATACCCACTTTTGTTGCCAGTGGTTTAGACATTAATGGCTGTGTGTTGAGTTATTTTGAGGGGACAGAAAACGTGAACTGTTATACAAGCTGTACACTCACTACTTAACTTTGTAGCAAAGTGTCATTTCTTCAGTGTTGTCACATGAAAAGATATAACAAATTATTTACCAAAATGTGACGGGTGTACTCACTTTTGTGAGATACTATATATATATATATATATATATACACACTGTATATTCTTACACTGCCTGCACTGATTGTACTGTATATAGGCTACACCAGATCTATATACTACACTTCCTGCACTGACTGTATATACTCTACACTAGATATATATACTTCACTGCCTGCACTGCCTGTATATACTCTACACTGTATCTATATACTACACTGCCGCCACTAACTAAATTAGCTAAACTAGATCAACGTTCCAGTCTCCAGTCTCTGCGTTCACACACTACTTACGGCCGCTGTTCAAGCGACCTTATATAGTGTGGGGCGTGGACTGAAACCCCTGAGCCATAATTGGTCAAAGGCACCCTCCCTCTGGCCAATAACGGCTCTCACAGCAGTGCATGCTGTGATTGGCCAAAGCATGCAGGTCATGTGCATGCTTTGGCCAATCAGCGTTTCATTCCCCACGGTCTCGCACTGCATTTTGGGGCACTCAAACTTGGCGCGAACCCCCCCATAATGTTCTAGATTCGGAAAACGGCCGAACACCCAATGTTCGAGTCGAGCAGCGGGCTCATCCCTGCTCTACATGTTACGCGCTGTTGCACTTCCTCAGAAGGAGCTTAGGCTAGTGTTAAACATGTAGAGCAACTGTACATCATATCCACTTCCACAGAAATGTGGTGACTCCAGCCTGGGTTCACACAGAAGCATTGCAGGAAACCTGTTAAATCCATTCCTGTTCAACTTGTATGTGATTCTTTGCAGTCTGATTTGAGCCCATTCATTTTGTATGGGCTCAAATTTTACCACAAAGGTATTGGTACTCTGTATCAGCCAGTACTTGACTGAAAGTATCGGTACTCATACTCGCCGGTAAAAAAATGGTATCGGTGCAGCCCTAGTATTATCACAGTGCTACTATTATTTAAACACTTGGTGTTTAAGCATTTTTGAGTTGTTTGTTTTTTTGAGGGAATATATATAGCAGAAGTGACGCATAATTGGTAGCATGCATATTTAGTTTTATTACACATATTTATATAGTTTTAAATACAGCGCTTTAAAGTCATACTAATTTGTGGTTTTAAAAAAATTCTATCCAAATATACAGTATATTCTTAACACAAAATGTACCTTCTATTGCTTTTAGCCTCCTCCAAATTCAGTTTTTTTGCTGGTATGATCTGACTTCTTGTTGGAGGGTGGCTACGCTTGTTTTCAATGATCCCACTGTATGTAGGAACATAGCTACCCTTTCTTGCTTGCTCCCAAGTTGAACTATGGACTATGGGATGTGACGGCGCTCATGGAGGACGTTACAAGTCGGCAGAAAAACGCACCAAGAAATAATTTAATGAACGGCAGCTTACAGGGTCATTTTTTCTGCCTGAAGATTAGTTTAAATCCCCCATTTAAATGTTTTCTGAAAGCAGAAAACTTGGAAAATAAAATGGCAATAATTCCAAATGTTTATGCTGTATTTTAGTTTTGGGGACATATACACATTATAGTACCCATTTCTTTGTCAAATGAGGTTGAGGTTGCTTTAAAATATCCTATAGGTCAGCCCTCAAAATTCCCACTCGCCTGCACACATTTAGCCGAACAGGGTCACGTGCTGGCGGCAGAGCTGGCCCTGTGGGTGATCACGATCATGCATACACAGCCACTTGCTGCTGGGAGTCCTGCCTAGCTGTCTGGGCATCACCGCTGGTGCTCTATGTGTCTCTTCCGCTATGGGTCCCCTCGTTATGGCAGTCTGGCAGAGCAGATGTGACCCCTTAGATCTCAGAGCCCAGGGTTCATTCATGCTTGGACTGCATAGCCACCACCAGAGACCCCAAACAGCCCACCAGAGACCCCACATAACCACTTGAGAGTCTGCACAGTTAGATCAATAAAATAGGATTGCTTGTATTTGGTTATTTTTATTTTTTTTTCCCTTATTCAGTGTAATTCTTACACTGAATAAGGAAATAAATAACCAATACCAGCAATCGGCAATCATATTTCATTGATTTGACTGTGATAAATAAAATAAGTATAAAATATGATCATTTAAGAGGGCATGTTTAGGGGCAGAATTAGGGGCTGGGTAGGGGTTGGGGTGGGGCATCTGGTGGCGAGTAACTCTTAAGACAGGGGTGCCCAACCAGTGGCCCGGGGGTCACATGTGGCCTGAGGACCCCTCTGATGTGGCCCGCAGAGCCCTCTGATGTGGCCTGCGGAACCCTCTGATGTGGCCTGCGACCTCCTGCTCTGGGATGATGGGTTGGCAAGCCAGATGGCAGGTTGCCTACCCACCATTCCAGAACATCAGTGTTGTGAATGAAGCCGGTGATAGAGGAAACAAGCAGCTACGGAGCAGAACCGCATAAGCTGATGCTTCCTTTTTAGTGCCAGCTCCTGCAAGGCGGAGTGATACCAAATACACTCCGCCTGGGACAGCAACAGATGGCGATACCTGAATAGAAGACCGTTATTAAAAGCAAGTTTATTACTAAAATCACAATGTAAATATGGGTATATCTGTTCTGCAGTGGTCACTGGACTGCTTTCAAACTGATCCGCAGGTGCAGCGCAGTGAACCTGCAAACTACCTGCACTGAGCCATAGACTTCTGTTATTAGCTGCAGGTTTGGTGTGCTTTCAGAAAGGTGCATCACACCTGCAAGATCTAATAGAAAGCCACAGGTGCACTGTTCTGTATCCGCTGTGTGGGTAAACCACAGCGCATCAGAGTGAAAGCAGCCTTAGGCCCCTTTCACGCGATCGGTCGGACCCAATCCGAACCTATATTCACCTCTATAGAGTGAAAGTAAACAGACCGATCCGCTAAAAGAAACAGTAGGGGATCTGTCCCCTTCTGTCTGGGTGGATAGGATCAGCGGGCCCATAGAGTAGAGTGGGCTGTGTCCATGTCTGCTCTGCATATTTGGAGAGGACACAGACCTGTCGTCCGCTCGCTCCGCTCATTGTGGCCCGGACCAGTTACCAAGCCGATTAAGTGACCCCCACTCTTCAAAAGGTTGGGTACCCCTGTCTTAAGACCTGGCTAGTAACTCAGAACTTTTGAGCCCTGCTACAGGTCATTAGTTAACTGTGAATAATGACCCATAGGATTATTGCTCCCACTCTGGCGTGAGCGATTTGTGACATGTGCAGCACAATTGACTTTTTCATATGTAGGCTCCCTTGAAGTGGTTTACATTCGTAAGTGGCTGTACGTGGGGACGGGCTCAATTTTTTTTTTGGGAGGAATTTAAATGATAGGTGTAACTTTTATATCTTGCCCTTTTTTCACTCAACTTTACAAGTCTCCATGTGATAGTATTTTATGTAGACAGATTCTCTGTAATTTAATATTAGACCCCTGATGTCTGCCCTGCGCTAAAGCTAATAGAGCACAGAGGCCTAGGAAAGTGACAGACATAATGCACATCACTTTTGTTTTCACTCCAGTTAGGGGAGATCTGCGAATGGATGTCTGCTGGCCTCCCTCCCCTCTACCCAATGACACCCACCATGTGGATCTTGGGCCCACAGGTGATAGTGAAACCCAGGAAGCATGGCACGGGGGCTACAGTAGCAAGGGTCTGTGGAAGCAACCCGACAGCTGTACAGGATATAGTTTAGTGTTACTTTAAATGCCTGCCATATAATGGAATTTGCCCAGAAGTAATTTCCTCTCCTTTAGAGACTTTATTACTTTTTAGCATGAATTGTATTTGCTTGTACTTTGTGAACTCAATTTTTTATAGTATTTTACCCACCAGCCCCATAATGAAGAAACCAAGTAGTGCAAAACTGTATTATATGCTGCATTAGCAAATGTTATGTGTTGCTTTACTACTTTAAAATCTTAAGTAATGAGGTATACTGCTGTAAAATTGTACAGTGAAACTATCCCTCTAAAGAATATGTCAACTCAACATGTTATGTTCCTGCTATTTGTCTGATGTACCATGCACGTATATGAAAAATGAACCTGTTCTATTTGTATTGCTTCCTTTGTGTGAAATCCCTGGTGATCCTGCCAGTCCCTCTGCTTTCCTATCAAAAACTGACCACACTAGGCATGAAAGAACAGCGTGGTTGGTTCTCTAGTTGTGCTGAGGACTCCAATGATCAGACTTGTCCTGACATGCCCCTACTGAATAGCCATTCCCTGGAAAGACCAGTGTGTTGCTGTTTCTCCTCCCCCAGCATTATTAGCTCCTTATGCAGCTGAGAACAGAGGGTTTGTTTGACCATTCTTCCAGAAGTGCATTTGTGAGGTCAGGCACTGATGGTGGATGAGAAGGCCTGGCTCGCAGTGTCTGTTCTAATTCATCCCAAAGGTGTTCTATCGGGATGAGATCGGGACTCTGTGCAGGCCAGTCAAGTTCCTCCTCCCCAAACTCCCTCATCCATGTCTTTATGGACCTTGCTTTGTGCACTAGTGCACAGTCATGTTGGAACAGGAAGGGGCCATCCTAAAACTGTTCCCGCAAAGTTGGGAGCATGAAATTGCCCAAAATGTCTTGGTATGCTGATGCCTTAAGAGTTCCCTTCACTAGAACTAAGGGGCCAAGCCCAACCCCTGAAAGACAACCCCACACCATAATTCCCCCCTCCACCAAATGATTTAGACCAATGCACAAAGCAAGGTCCATAAAGACATGTTGATAAAACCACTATGGGGCTGCCCCAGGCTGCTGTGGAAGATACACTTGGAGTAGTGGTAAAAACAAACAGTCACAGATAAACAGCGCACAGGACCCTCAATGAAAATAAAACTAATCATGGCAATTCACCAATAGCCATAGGATCCTGAAGGTGTAAAGAACTGCCCAGTAAACTTCAAAGTACCTTCATTGATTCCAGAGCATAAAAATCATGAAGTCATTAAACAATCAATGCTGGCAAGCATTACCAGATACCAAGTGCTCCAGGCTGTGATGGTCATTCCCCAGTGAGAAGGGCCGGTATGGAAATGGTGAGATGACAGCCTTCAGACCGTCGTGCATTCATGTGTACTGACTAGGCTCCGCGGATGACACAAGCCAGTCACCGGAAGGAACCACAGAGAGCTGGCATGGGCTGCAAGCTTGAAAGTTGCTGTGACTAGAGAGTCCCAATGAGCGTTCTGACTAGAGTTCCAATGAGAGATCTGACTAGAGAGTCCCAATGAGAGATCTGACTAGAGAATCCCAATGAGAGATCTAACCCGAGAGTCCCAATAAGAGATCTGACTAGGGACTCCCAATGAAAAATCTGACTATATAGTCCCAATCAAAGATCTGACTAGGTAGTCCCAAGGAGAGATCTGACTAGGGAGTCCCAATGAAAGATCTGACTAGGGAGTCCCAATGAAAGATCTGACTAGGGAGTCCCAATGAAAGATCTGACTAGGGAGTCCCAATGAAAGATCTGACTAGGGAGTCAAATTGAGAGATCCGACTAGAGAGTCCCAATGAGAGATCTGACTAGGGAGTCCCAATGAAAGAGCTGACTAGAGATTCCCAATGAGAGATCTGACTAGGGAGTCCCAATGAGAGATCTGACTAGGGAGTCCCAATGAGCAATCTGACTAGAGAGTCCCAATGAGAGACTGACTAGGGTGTCCCAAGGAAAGATCTGGCTAGAGAGCCCCGATGAGAGATCTGACTAGATAGTCCCAATGAGAGAACTGACTAGAGAGTCCCAATGAGAGATTTGTGAGTACAAAACTGTGACATGTAGTAAGTGTGCTGTGTATACAGTGAGAAGGTTCGGTTTTTATTAAACCATACACCTCTGTCTCCCACTAGGGCAATTTGGCCACATTTTTTTTGGGGGGGGGGGGCATGTATAAAAAAGGGTATTAGTCCTAGATATGCTAGGTGCACCGCTGGTGTTGCTAATATCTGCCATACATTTCCCACTGTTGCCTATAGGCAAACACAAGAAGACTTTGCAGGCTACTAAATCAGGCCCGGAAGCTAATGTTAGTGTCTGGCTGTGAATGCTAACTGTTATGGCTATAAAATAGCAGCTTTCTTTATTGTGTGCTCCACTCCCCAGTGATACTATACTGCAGTATATGTAAAAGAAGTCCCGTCTGTATCTGCAGACACTGTAGAGGTGAAGCAGATGTGTATTATGCATGCTGGCTTTCTTGCAGTCTTCATTTATCTGATGAAGTGCTGAGAAATTGGCATATATTTATATATTTTATAATAGTTCACTGCAGAGATTTTTTTGTCCAGTCATTGTACGAACACTGCCAGCTAGTCTGCAGAAATAGCTGCTAATGATGGGGATGGATTGGACGCTATGGCCAGTGTCAGCTTAGATGCAGATCTCTGTCTCTGATTGGAACACATGGTATATGTGTAAAATACATGGTCACAGTATACTGTATATTTACATACATGGGCACAATATATTTTTACATAGGTGGGCACAGTATGTATTTTCTTATTATGTTTTAGTGAAGCAGACTGACACGATTAATTGTTCAGGGAATAAAGAATGATGACATCACAGTGCTGCCACATTCTCTCCCTTAGGCATCATGCACACTGGACATTGAGAACTGGTAAATGGGGCTTTGGCATTTAGCCATGGGTGGAGGGCAAAGGTGTGCCATCCAACCCTGCTGCAGGCAGCCAGTCAATATCTAAGGGTGGATGACACCTGCTGCAGCTAGAAGGGGCTGGGTGGTGCACCTAGCTGTACTTACATTTAGAACAGTATGTGCACAAGGATGGATGCACGGAATGCAAGAAAACTGCATTCCTGGCATTCATCCCTGAGCACATATTGCCCAAAACAGAAGTTCTTCTGAGTGCAACATGTAGCCTTGTCCAGTCACAGCAGCTGTCATCCCCTCATAGAGATTTACATACTGCCCGCAGCGGGGCTGGGTGACACACCTATACCCTCCACCCATGGCTAAATGGTGAGGCCCAATTCACCAGGGCTAAATGCTCAGTGTGCACGGGGTCTTACACTGATAGGTGGATGTAAGTTTGGAGGAGTGGATGTTCCTAGGCAGACACTGAGAGAAGCTTGCTGTGTGTAGTGAAATTAAGGTCAATGATATGTTAAATGTTTAATTATGATTCTTTTATTACAGAATAATACAGAATAACTGAAATTAAGGTGAAGAATTTCAGTACAGGAGAGGACCCTGTACAACTGTGCAAGACTTGGTCTGGAGATCCTTTTCCAGACCAGGACTTTAGGACAGTGCCCTCCAGCAAACATAAATCCTTTAGCAATCTTCTCCAGACCTTCAGCCCAGCACCTGCTGGGGCCGAGACTGCGGTTTCTCAAATCACTAGCTATCTTCCAAAGGTAGCACCCCCAAGAGAACTGGAACCCTCCTTGGAGAGGAAAGAACACTCTGGAAATGCCTCCTAAACATTTATCACCCCGCCCAGCAACTTCTGGATGCCTCCTTCCAGGGATTGGCAGAGGCATGCTGAATATTCAGACTGAACATTTGACTCTCCTTGTCCTGTATTCTGGAAGCTTCTCCCAGAAGCAGATGAGAAACACCCAGCTAGGAGACCCTGACCAGACAAAAACAATAGATTACTGCTCCACAGACTGCAGTAAAGCCAAAAACTAAATTTAGCCTAGAAGCCGAACTAGAGGAGGGCGCAACATTTAGATTGATTTAATTATGTTTCTGTGATAAATGGATAGTAATTAAACTTTTTAACATATCATTAAGTTGAACTCCAGGCAGATGTAAAAGACTTGCATACTGATAGGAGGAGAGCGCAGAGAGTGACAGAGATAAGTCCATCAAGATTCTGATTGTCCATGCACTGTCCAGTCACAGGCTGGATGGAGGGATAAGAACTGTAAGTGTTACCAAACTGCAGAGAAAAATAAAGTCTCCTGACCGGCCAGACTGGGCAGTGCTGTGTAAATCTTCGAACTGAATGGCCAGAGATATAAACTCTTTGGCAGACATAACAGCTCCTATATATGTGATTCATCTGTGTGTTTAGCTGTTTGCCTGGCATTCAGCTGTAACCTCTGTTCAATGATTACAGGACTTTCCAGTCTTTTTTCTAATAACGATCACGTAAGTTTAGTCTTATGGTAAGCACATCTTTTCTTTTTCACTTCGTTATGGTTAGTGCTGGCCAGAACATACATAAACTTAACGGCTTGAACATGAATTTACTTTGACTGTCCATGCATTTTCCTGTTTTAAAATAAACATGTGTTATAGCACAGATGGATAGAGAGATATGAGTAGGCCCTCCTAGGGTACGACACTGTACATGGTCCTCATTTTCATAAAGTGAGCATGCAATGTAACGTCAGTCTCATAGACATAGATTGTGCTGTCATCATGACATTTTATTGCATCACGTTCCTCATAAAACCCCAGGTGCATGGCTTTTACAAGGTTAAACACATCCTGCTATTTAATAAAATACGGTTATAACGTTGATCAGTTGAAAAGAATTACATTTTTATGTGGAAATGTAGGCATACGTTTGTTTTCATTGATATATATACATCTGATTTTCTCATTAGGTGGGACAATATCTAGTTTAAAGCATACCTCTAGTTTTACATTGCAATTTTACAAATCATTGCTACATACTAAGAACATTGGCCATATGCATTTAGGCTCCTGTGTTTTTGTAGAGGGCCAGTTATCACCCTGTACCCAAGGCCTGTATAGAAGGGCAATGGTGTCATTTGACTGGTGCCCTGTGCTCAGCTGAGAAACATCATGTACTGCAAGTATTTAGAATGTAAACCATTGCACGGATTTGAGCTGTAATTATGAATTCCTAAGGCAGGCCATAGAATGATGATGCAATTTTCTTTCCTGCAACCATGGACAGTTATTGTTGATGGGGGAAATCCTCCTGTGGAGCTATTTTGTTGTCCCGGTGAAGGGGGAGCCACCCCAGCCCGGAGAACACAGTGATTATTGCTAGCAGCTATGGCCACTGGTAATAATCCCATGGAAGAACCCGGCATGCTGGTTGTAACCAAGTGGATCAATGGATTGACTTGGGTACAATCAGCCTTCCCATAAATGCCAAACCAGCTGACATTCAAACCATCAATGGCCGGCTTTAAAGCACCAACCCATTCAAGGTAGATTGTGAATCTGTAGTGTGTACATTTAGCAGTGCATGCTGCCTGAAAGAAAGAGACAGCCTATTTGTTAAGCTTGCTAAACAGGAAAGCTGAGTTGCTGAGAGAATGTCTTAAACCACTAATGACTCTGCTGTGAACTTTAACCTGTTTATGACCGCTGTATGCATATATGCAGCAGCAGCATGGGTGGGTCTTAATGCCCAGCCGCTACATATGTGCCTCGCTGTGTAGATTTGGGGTGTGCCCCATCGCCAGTCTGTACGACCAATAACATCATTGTGTAGTCAATCAAGATGGCCTTGAGCATCAGACACCATTTAAAACCAAGTAGCAGCTGCCATAAAGGAGTTGAAGTAGAACTAAAGGCAACACTTTTTTTTTTTATTATTTTGTATAGAAAGAGAAAGAAAGAGAAAGTTTTAACCACTGTCAATTACTTTTCTCTTCCGTTCACTGACAGACGCAGCCTTCTTATGACACATGGGGTTATGCTCATCCTACTAGGAGTAGACTAGGCAAAAACAAACAAAAGTGTAGGTTGGCCCCTCCCAGGGGGCCGTCCTCACCTCAGCATATAATCCCCCTGCTCTGCATAGCACATCAGTTTTCTTTTGCCTAGTGCAAGGAGTAGACCTGGTTCCCTTTGGGATCTGCGGTCTCCTGAACATTCATCTGATGAAGACTGCTATCAAGAAGCTGGCTGGTGGTATAGAGGATATCTAGAATCCAAATCTTTCCCCAGTCCGGCCGACACTATGCGAACGACCTTCGGGGTGCTAGTTCCGTGCGGGCGGCCAGTGGCTAAAACCCACTAGAGCCCAGTGACTAGGTACGCCTGTCCAAGGGCCTGGCCAGCAGCATGCCTCCCCTAGGGGATGGTAAGTCTGCTCCGGTGGCTACCGCTGTGCCCGTCAAGGATTGGTGAGTGGACCCCTCTGCCGCCTTATGGCGTGGAGAGTGGGCATCTGGGCAGCTTTTGGTGGTAAGCCGGCCGGTGGGGGCTCAGTAGAGGGACATTTTTGGGGCAATGCCCTTGTGAGGTTAAGCCTCCGTTCCCCCCCCCTCCCCCCAGCCGCAGTACGGCACTGTTGCACTGACCGTTCGACTCTGCACCGACCGTTCGGAGCGCTGTGTTCGGCGGGGCACCGCCATTGAAAGATAGAGCACCGCTCGCTCGTGGCCGACCGCGCGGGTGTAATGGCAGCGTCCATTTGTTTGTGAAACCATGCGGTTCTCAGCCTGCGGTCTGGCGGCCTCCGGTGGTAGCTCAAGGAAAGTGCAGCCTGGATACAGGAAGTGCTTAAAAGCAGGAAGTGGCTTCCAGTTTTTGCTTATACAGCATGGCTGACACACAGCAACAGGCTCCTGGCGTGCAGTAGTGTTTGGGCAGTTGCTCTTCCAATCGGAGTGCTGAGGCATCAAAACAGCAAGTATAGCTGGCCCTTCCTGGGTGCTGGTAGCGGTGTGGGCAATCCTCCCGGGTCCCCCTGGTTGATTGGTGGAGTTGAGGTGGTGGTTACACAGTGGGGGTGCCGGAAGCCTGTAATGTCAGAGGCCGGCAATACTATGGCAGGAGTACCTGCGGATC
>BLSH010440646.1:382233-394385 GCA_018402905.1 Glandirana rugosa
TTTTTTTCTTTGTTCCGAAATTATATCGAAATTCGGTGTTATGAGACCCCATTCAGTGGAGGAGTTCTCGTAATAACTTTGGGTACCGTAAAAATATTATTTCAAAGAAAATCAACCTAATATGATACACGGACAGAAGTGATTAAAGGTACCCAAAGTTTCAAAAATAATCTCTTTTTTCGTCAAATTGTTCATATTAAAAGAAACTTTATTATAAAAATGCCATGGGTTTCAATAATGCTCTTGAGGAGGTGACTTACCCCAGAGTATTGTGGCTTAAAGCTATATTAAAGCCTTGTTTCTTTTTTTTAAAAAAATAACAAACATGTTATACTTACCTGCTCTGTGCAATGGTTTTGTTTAGAGGAGCCCCGATCCTCCTCTTTTCGGGTCTCACACTGGCGCTCAAGGCTCCTCCTTCCTGCTGGGTGCAACCACAGCAATCAGCTGGCTCCTGGGGCACCCAAGCAGGCGCGCTCCCAACCCCCTGGCTCTGTGTGTCCATTCACACATGGAGCCTCTGCTCGGCCCCGTCCCCCCGTCTCCTGATTGGCTCACTGGCTGTGATTGACAGCCACAGGAGCAAATGCAGTGGCCAAAAGCCAATCAGGAGTGGAAGTCCCCAGAGAGGCAAGGCACTGGTTGACATTGCTGGATCGAGAGGGGCTCAGGTAAGTATTAAGGGGGCTGGGGGGGCTGCTGCACAAAGAAGGTTTTTTTACCTTTGTAGCCATGCCCCCATAGGGGTTGCTGGAAGTAGTGGTTCACCTGTCACACTGCCCTTAATCACTCTCTTCCACACATCTGGAGTCAGGAAGAACAGGCTGGTGCTTGTGGGGTTTTTTTTGTTTTTATTAGGGGATTTTACTTGGATGGGGTATAGGGTACTTATGGGGTGCCCAGCAAGTTGAACAGTTCTTGAACAGGACCACACTATACACAATCCTGCTCCAGCACAATCTTGCTTGCAGTTGGCTCTCCTTTCTCTCTCCTGCAGAACATTTCTCAGGCCTAGCTAGCACATGATGAGACCCGCCTCTGACTCTGGTCAGGCCTCGGTGAACCGCCCATTACAGGCAAGGGGTTGCAAACCCCTCAGGTGTAGCAAAAGTACAAATGTGCTAGCTAGCCTCGACAGACTACTGCTCCCAGCCAGTCCCTTCTTCAGGCCCTGCCAGTCCTCCTGGCTGCAGCAACCCGACTTCACTGCCCGGTAACACCACAGTCCCAGCTGGCTCTTGCACCCTTCTCAGACTGTCTCTCTCTCTCTCGCTCTCCCCAATCAGCTCCGGTGTGCCTCTTCCAGCTTCCCTGGGTGTGTGTCACTCACTGACACCTGGTGGATCCCTCCTAGAGACTTGCCCGGCAGCACCACTCCTTTGCTCTCTCCTGCTCTTTGGTCAGGACCCCCCATGGGATGTACTGAGGGGTCCCTTCCACTCCCGAGCCTCCAGGCCCCAAGCTTACCCCCCTTTAGGCTGGTGGCTCCGTCAAGGGTCTCCGCAACTAGTGCTCCATCTCCCAGTTCTTCCACCTGAACTCTCCTCCCTGGCTGGGCTGACCCTAGCTATTTAAGGAGGCCTGCCCCCTGCCAATCCAGATTAGGGACTGGTCAGGGCTCCCCAACTACCCCAGGCAGCTCAACCTCTCTTCCCCCACCTTTCTTCTAGAACCCTCTAGAAGCAAAGAGGAGGTAATCTAGAGGTGTCACCAGCCTCTCCCTGAGCCACTCCCCTGCCCAGGATAAAAAAAATCAGACCTGACTGAATTTACCTCACCAAAAATCCTGACACTCATCACCTACCTAAAAGTAGAGGGCACTACACCTTCATGCACAGAATGCATGAGGGTAAAAAACCTGTGCCTTTTAACCACTTGAATTCCTCTGGATCCTCTGGACGTTCCATATATGCTTATAACTTCTATAAGGGGCATAAGACGATTAACCTTTAACCACTTCCCGCCCGGCGTATTGACAAATGACGTCTTGGCGGGTGGTTCATTATCCTGACTGGACGTCTATTGACGTCCTCAGGATAATCCGTGATCATGCGCCCCCGGGGGCGCGTATCGCGGCAATCGGTGGTGCCGTGGGTCAGTCTGACCCACTGCATTACCGACCGAGGTAAAAGGCTTCCGTGGAAGCCTTTTACCATGTGATCAGCCGTGACCAAACACGGTTGACCACAGTGTAAATAGGAAGCCGTTTATTGGCTTTTCCTCTGCTCGGGTCTGCAGACCTGAGCAGCGGAGAGCCGATCGGCTACTCGCCTGACGGGGGGGGGCTGCGCTGAACATTTATCAGTGCAGCCCCCCTCATGATCACCCCACTGGACCACCAGGGAGCCCCCCCCCAGGGACACCAGGGAGCCTCCCCCCCGGGCACCACAAGGAGGCCGCCCAGGACCACCAGGGAGGGAACATGGAGGCCGTCCAGGACCACCAGGGAGCCCCCACTAGACCACCAGGTAAGGGCAATATAGTACACTGTAGGGATGGCACTGTGGCCATATATGATGCCTGCCAGTGCCATCCCTAACAGTGCTGTATGCACCAGTGCCCACCAGTGCCACCTATCGGTGAGCACCTGTGCCACCTAAAAGTGCCCATCTGTGCCACCTAAAAGTGCCACCTATCAGTGCCCAGCAGTGCCACCTATCAGTGCCCAGTGCCACCTATCAGTGCCGCCTATGAGTGTCCATCAGTGCCGCATATCAGTGCCACGTATCAGTGCCGATCAGTGTTGCTTATCAGTGCCACCCATCAGTGCTGCATATGTTCCCCATCATCAGTGCAACCTTATCAGTGCCACCTCATCATTGCCAATCTGTACTTCCTCAGTGCCTGTCAGTCTAGCCTCATGAATGCCCATCAGTGTAGCCACATCAGTGCCCATCAGTGAAGGGGAAAATGTACTTTATACAAACTTTTGTGACAGAAACAAAGAAAAAAATTTTTTTTTTCAAAATTTTCAGTCTTTTTTTATTTATAACGCAAAAAACAAAAACTGCAGGGGTGATCAAATACCACCAAAAGAAAGCTCTATTTGTGGGAACAAAATGATAAAAAGTTTGGGTACAGCGTTGCAATGACCGCGCAATTCTCATTCTAATCGCAACAGCACTGAAAGCTGAAAATTGGTCTCGGGGCGGGAAGTGTTCTAAGTGCCCGGTATTGAAGTAATTAAAGTACGGTGGACTATATAGTTGTTCTTCAGGACATATTACATGTGGCTATGGTCCCCATTAGGGGGCTAAGGGGCTGATTCTCAATGTGGTTGTGGAGACACGGAAACTGTAACATGTTGCTGACATTTTCACATTCACTGGATTTGGACTCATCATGAGTTTTGTTATGTTATTATGATGTTGTTATAATAATTTGCACACTGGCTAAGTGATTAGCACTTCTGCCTAGCAGCACTAGGGCCATCAGTTCAAATTCTAACCACAGCTCTACCTGCATGTAGTTTGCATGTTCTCCCTACCTGTGCGTGAGTGGGTTTCCTCCGGAAACTCTGGTTTCCTCCCACAATTCAAAGACATGTTAGTAGGTTAATTGGCTCCTGTCTAAACTGGTTCTAGTATACACAATATCTCCAAAAGTATTGGGACACCTGCCTTTACACGCACATGAACATTATTGGCATCTCAGTCTTAGTCCGAAGGGTTCAATATTGAGTTGGCCCACCCTTTGCAGCTATGACAGCTTCAACTCTTCTGGGAAGGCTGTCCACAAGGTTTAGGAGTGTGTCCATGGGAATGTTTGACCATTCTTCCAGAAGCGCATTTGTGAGGTCAGGCACTGATGTGGACCAGAAGGCCTGGCTCTCAGTCTCCGCTCTAATAGATCCCAAATGTGTTCTATCAGGTGGAGGTCAGGGCTCTGTGCAGGCCAGTCAAGTTCCTCCACCTCAAACTCGCTCATCCATGTCCTTATAGACCTTGCTTTGTGTACTGGTCCAAATCATTTGGTGGAGGGGGATTATGGTGTGGTGTTGTTTTTCAGGGGTTGGGCTTGGCCCCTTAGTTCCAGTGAAGGGAACTCTTAAGGTGTCAGCATACCAAGACATTTTGGATAATTTCATGCTCCCAACTTTGTGGGAACAGTTTGGGGATGGCCCCTTTCTGTTCCAACATGACTGTGCACCAGTGCACAAACAAGGTCCATAATGTCATGGATGAGCGAGTTTGGGGTGGAGAAACTTGACTGGCTTGCAAAAGGTCCTGACCTCAACCAGATAGAACACCTTTGGGGTGAATTAGAGTGGAGACTGCAGAGCCAGGCCTTCTCATCCAACATCAGTGGTTGACCTCACAAATGCGCTTCTGGAAGAATGGTCAAACATTCCCATACATAGTTAGTCAGGCTGAAGAAAGACACAAGTCCATCTAGTTCAACCAATAAGAAAAAAGAAAAAATATATGCAGTATAACCATACAATCCCATATACACAATTCTTCACCCACAGTTGATCCAGAGGAAGGCAAAAAAAAAAAAAACAGCAAAGCATGATCAACTTTGCTATAACGGGGGAAAAAAATTCCTTCCTGATCCCCGGAGAGGCAATTGTATTTTCCCTGGATCAGCTTTACCTATAAATGTTAGTACCCAGTTATATTATGTACATCAAGGAAAGAATCCAGGCATTTTTTAAAGCAATCTGCTGTGCTGGCCAAAACCACCTCTGGAAGGAGTCTATTCCACATTTTCACAGCTCTAACTGTGAAGAAACCTTTCTGTATTTGGAGATTAAATCTTTTTTCCTCTAGACGTAAAGAGATATCCTTTTTGAGAATTGATGCCCAAAACTGAAATGCATATTCCAGATGAGGTCTCACTAATGATTTGTACAGGGGGAAAATTATGTCTCTCTCTCTCTCTCTGGAGTCCATACCTCTCTTAATACAAGAAACGACTTTGCTCGCTTTGGAAACCGCAGCTTGGCATTGAATGCCATTATTAGGCTTATGATCTACCAAAAGCCCCAGAACCTTCTCCACTATGGATTCCCCCAGTTGTACTCCCCCTAGTATATACGATGCATGCATATTCTTAGCCCCCAAATGCATAACTTTACATTTATCTACATTAAACCTCATTTGCAACATAGTTGCTCAATTAAACAATGCATTGAGGTTGGCTTGTATGTTGAAGACATCCTGTAAAGACGTTATTCCACTGCATTGCTTGGTGTCATCTGCGAAGACTGAAATTGTATCCCAGACCCTTTATCATTTAGAAAGATATTAAAAAGTAAGGGTCCCAACACTGAACCTTGGGGTACACCACTGATTCATCATTAACCACTACTCTCTGAATTTGGTCTTTTAACCAGTTTTCTATCCATTTACAAACTGATCTTTCCAAGTCTGTAAACTTTACCATACGCATTAGACGTGTGTGGGGGACTCTGTCAAACGCTTTTGCGAAATCCCAGTATATCCAGTCCACAGCCACCCCTTTGTCCAAGGTTTTACTTACCTCTTCACTGCCTTTTACCTGGGCTAACTCAATATTGAACCCTGTGGACTAAGGCTGAGATGCCATTAAAGTTCATGTGCATATAAAGGGAGGTGTCCCAATTCTTTTGGTAATATAGTCTATTTATAAATGTAAGTTAGGGACCTTAGATTGTAAGCTTTTCAAGGGCAGAAAGTCAGGACCGATGTGAATGTACAATATAAATATATAAAGCACTGACGCTATATAAGTACCTGTAAAACATAAATAACTCATATGCATTTACATTGTGATCATGTATAAAGTATAACATTTAAAGATGAATGATGAGACCTGTACTTTGCACGCTATCATTGCTCTTTGGCCTATCTTATTAAACAAGCTTGAGTACCTTGCTGTCTGCTCCATTGGATGGAACTAACTACCTGTTGTATCTGGAGATATGATTGAACCCAGGCAATGCATACAATATTGATTAGGGATGGTATAGGCTTAGGAGATGCATTGTATCAATGCTGATTGCACAGCTTCAGCACTGGATGATTGTGGATTGAAACTGTCTACGCATGAGATATTAATATTGAGATCATTAACTCTGCTTTGTATTTACTGAGGAGCAAAGAGCAATGGTAAGAGGAGGCAGTGAGGTCACAAACAGGTTAGCAGCCAATTTACACATATCCAGCAGGCTTCCTGTGACACAGCCCTGGTAACACAATGAGCTTTTGATGCATGCCATTGATTAAGCTTTCCTTTAAACCTAAATGAGCATGCAAGCCTGTTAACATGTTCCTTGCCAAGTGTCCTATGAATTCATTATCTTTCCAAGATCTTTGGTAGAAACTCATTTACATTATTATTTACTAACCACTCAATTTGCTTTAAACATTGTATGATTGATAAACTGACATCAATAGGAGGAGATTAGCAGAGTAATGATCAGTGTCACTGTACCTTGCCTGCTACTTGGCTCAACCTTGACAGTAACCAGACCCTGCTGTGCAAATGACAGAATGTTGCTGAAGAAAGGGAGGCCTTGTAAAGTGTTGCCCCATGACCTGCTACTGTGCCCCAGGAAGTTATAGCCATCATCAGCCAGTCTACAAGTTAAGTGGATTATTTGCAAAAAGATTAAATGCTTGTTAGCCGGGGTCAAGCTTGATGATGTTGTACTGCATGCGGCCTCTCCATTCCTAATAGCAAGAGGAATAACACAGAATGAAACCAGTTAGCATCCTCCTGGCAGAGCTACAATGACCGTGCTGAGAATTAGGACAATAGAATTTAGGCTGCAACTCATGTTTGTAATATTTCTTCAGCATCCCATTATGTGTTCTTAGTACAATGTTATGGGTCAAGTCCATGTTTGGATAGAGTGGGGAAGGGCCTCTGTTGGGTTTTCAAACTCAAACTTTTTGAATAGAGTATGGAAGGGAAACAGGAAGATGTGAGGTGGGGTGCCGCAAGGAGATTGGGGGAGAGGGAATTTGTATTGGAAGGGGGGATTTGGGGGGCAGCAGAGAATAAGTATCATTCTAGGAGGGGAAATGTGGGGGGGGGGGTGCTAAGAGTGGCAATTTAGGGAGATTTGTGGCAGGAGGGGGGATGGGGGAAGATGATTTGTGCTAGGAGGGAGGATTGGGGGAATTTGTGCTGGGAGGGTGGGATTTCGAGCTGATGGGGGGATGTTTACTAGGAGGGGATATTTTAGGGGTAGAGAATTTGTGCTAGGAGGAGTGATTTTTTTTGGGGGGAGAGGCATTTGAGCTGGTGGGATTTGGGGGCAAAGATTTGTACTGGGAGGGAGGATTTCAGCAGGGGATAGTTTTGTACTGGGAGGAGGAAGTTGTGCTTAGGGGGAAAGCATGCAGATTAGTGCTCAGTTTTTTTGGGGGGAGGGTTGCTGACACATAATGCTAATAAATCTTGGGGGGGTGGGGGGGGGTGGTAGTATGGCATGTTCGCCCTGGGCTCTAGATGTTCTTACTGGAGGGAAGGGAGAGGAAATTCCTCTAATGTGAGGGAATCTGTGGATGTTACCAGTATGACACTTAGCAGTGTACTGAGGCAGCACTCTGTGCTGCGGAGAGGAGCCCACTTTTGCAATCTCCTGTATAAAAGAGCTCACATCGGGAGAGGAAGAAGCAGCAACAGCAGCGAATCAACTATGCAGTAGTCAGGGGCGTATCATGAAATTAGTGGGCCCGTGTGCAAGCCCACACGCTCCAATAATCCCCGGATGTCAACCAGGGACAGATCATCCTTATGTGCAGTGTTTGTCAGAGCACCGTGGGCCCCCACACCCCTTAGGGCCCGTGTTCAGTGAACACCCTGCACCCATGGATGATACGCCACTGGCAGTAGTATTTATATGCTAACAAGGGGCATGCTAATAAAGGAGAGAGCAGAGTGATAGAGTGATAAGCTCATCAGTGTGCTGTTTATCCTTTTACTGTCTAGTTATAGCTTAGGGAAGAACAAGTTCTGTTAGTGCAACCTCATTACAGCAAAACCTGAAAAAATGGATCTTCAGCCTTTCTGGGTAAGGCTATGCTGTGTAGCAGAGTTCTGCAAATTGCAGAACTGGATGGACAAAATGATAACAGATTGTGAATGTGAATGACTGAGCAGTGCTCAGGTCAACTCAATTTTGCTCTGGGAATTGGACAAAAAAAAAATCCCCATACAGCTGCTGAAACTCAACATTGTATACTGTATGTAGCTAATGCAGTGGTTCTTAACTCCGGTCCTCAGGACCCACCAACAGGCCAGATTTTAAGTATTACCTTGGGGAGATGCAGACTAGAACAGTGTTTTTCAACTCCAGTCCTCAAGGCACAGCAACAGGTCATGTTTTCAGGATTTCCCTCAGATGAAACAGCTGTGGTAATTACTAAGGCAGTGAAACTGATCAAATCACCTGTGCAAACTCATGGAAATCCTGAAAACATGACCTGTTGGTGTGCCTTGAGGACTGGAGTTGAAAAACACTGGAGTAGAATACTGCAATCACTAAGCAGCAAATTATATCACCTGTGATGTATTTCAGTTATCCTGCAAACCTGGCCTGTTAGTGGGTCCCGAGGACAGGAGTTGAGAACCACTGAGCTAATGCTATATACAATTTATACAGCCACTGCATTGATTAGTAAAAGATTTAAACTATTTGGTATTCCTGGAGTTAGGCTTTAACCGTTTGCCTGGAGTTCAGATTTACGTTAGCAGGAGTGTACTGCTATCTCTATTAGGAACTCTACCATTTACCGTTGCTACTTTCCTTATAGCAAAAACAATCTTACTAAGAAACATGTTATGAAATAGGAATAGACAAATCTGATAGGGTTCCACTGACCGAAGGTTTGAAATTTATGCAAGGCAAACTTACTGACAAATCCCATTGAAGTCTATATGAGGGGAGGGGGAGGGCGAGTCCTATTAATAAAATCTGCCCAAATGTTAGGGCTATTAGGCAAACGTCTATAAAAAAGTCATGGGAAGCAGGGATTTGCCATCAGGGGCAAGCACCAATGGAAACATTGGGAAGAGGGTCTTTTAATTCAATTTTGAGGGCAACATTTAAAGTCCACCCTAACGCTAAAATCTCTGCATCTATGGAGACCCACTATCTAACACTAACCTATCTTACCCTGTAAAGAAAAAATTAGTATACATACCTTTTTTTGAAGCCGATCCGACCCGATCCTCCACTGAGCTGTCAGCCGCGGCTTGCTGATGCAGAGGACACAGCCGACAACGGAAGCCCCATAATAACTTTATGGGTGACGTTACTCCCCATTCATTTGACAGCCGTTGTCATCTGTGTCCTCTGTAGAGCTTCTGCCGCTGGAGACCGGACCAGATCGGCTTCAAAAGGGTATGTATACTGATTTCAGGGTTAGATAGGTCCGTGTTAGATTGTGGATGTCTGGGATCTGTTATGAATCTGGGGGGCCCCACGCTGTTTTTTTTTTTATAAATTTGGCGTGAAGTTTCCTCCATACCAGAAGCAAAGGAATTGTTTTGATTGGTCAAAGGACAAGTTGCAATCATCTCAAAGTCGGATGGGAGTTGGATCCTGTTCATGGAAGTCGCATAGAAGACAGACCTGAAGTCGCAGGGCAAAGTCGAAATGAAAGTCATGCGACTTATGTGTCGGAGCAGTGTGAACACTGCCAAAAAGTGACTCTCTTCTGCAGCCTACTTCTTGTTGGCACATGAAAATGCAGCATACACAATGGGACCCTTCTTCTACTATTCTGAATGCTGCTATACAGGGATTTACAGGAGGGTGAAGTTAAATGCATGTAATCATACCAGTTTTTTAAACACATAACTGGATAAAATGTTGATGTTTTCAAAAATATGCCTAGAGTTCAGCTTTTATTAAAGGATGTTTATCATAAAAGAAATAAAGAGGTTGACATTACTGACCATTAGAGACCTCCTTCTGAAAATGCCAGTTGCCTGGCTTTCATACTAAAAGTCCTTAATGCAAAATAAGAAAAAGTGATGTAAGAACTCTTGAACTGTATATTTTCAGATACAAGAAGTATCAAAACCAGAGGACCAATGTGATAGCTAGCAACATAGTATTCTCAGGAGGAAGTCAGTGATATCAACATACCGAATATATTTCATGACAGGTTTCCTCTAACTTCAGTACATAAATGTGCCCACAGTGACTTGTAGACCCGAGTCTATGGCCGCCGCCAGCCACATTTGTAGGATCTATAAAGTTGTATTTCTATCCAGGTAATGGTATAGCCCCATGATTCAATTAGAGCTCTCTTACTGCTGCCCTGGACCCTCAGCGCGGTAAAGCAGCTCAGCCAATGGTTGGAACAAATTAGATTTACTGAACTTAATGGTAAAACAGTAAGATAAGGATGAATAATGGAAGGGAACACTTTGCTGTAGGCAGAGGCACAATAGATCAATAGTAACACACAATCCTCTCACCTTACAGAATGATGCTGTTTGCGTGTGATTTATGTTTGTAAATTTAGATGTTCTGTGCATGAATATAAGAGAGAGCTCTGGAATAAAAAATCAACCAACATTACTGTCTGAATCCTGCTGAAGGTCTTTGGGAAGAGCGGGGATTACAGTACTATGACCACACAGATCAATGCTTGTTATATTTTGTGTGAATAGTAGCTAGCTCTGGGTTCAGTGGCTAGTGGTCAAACATGACCACCACTGGACACATTCTGATTGAATGATGACATTTCTTTCGGTGTCCTTATATAAGTAAATGGATCTTATACCTGACCAAATAGTTAAAGGGTAATCCATACAAAAGGTGATATTTTAGTTTAGGCAAGCATTGTAGGCTGAGTCAGCCCCTGGATCCTTATGTGTCTTGCATCAACCTATAGTGCCCTAATTTCCAATTCTGTTGACACCCACCTTCATGTTCCAGTAATTCTCATTTTATTCTCCATCATTTTAACCCATTGACTTCGGCATTACGGCATCAAAGAGGTGCTTTTTCTTCTGAGGACGGCATACATGCACACCTGTGTTTGTGTTGGAAGAGTGCTTCCAGCACAGTGACTGGTCTTGTACTAACAATCGGGAGACAGGTGAGTCAGTCCCCGATCACATGATAACTGTGATTGGCTATCATAATGATCACTCCATAAAACCCACAACAGTACTCTATCTCCTCTGAATGGAAAAAAACATACAACGCATCTCTTTTTACTAGTCAGAGAAGAAACATAACAAAAAAGTATGAAAACAAACAAATCAATAAAATAAATATTAAATAGCTAGATCAGGGCTTGATCCAGATTAGCGTCTGGGTCAAGTTTACTGTCAGGGTAAAATATCATGGTCTGGGTCAAAGGTCAAGGTCACTGTGTTTTTGGAGGGACTACATTTTTTTCATATTATTATTTAGTGGCAGTGAGTTTAGGTGGGATAAAAAGGCAAAATGTGTGCTGTTGCATCTTGGCCCACTATAAGTAATGTAAACATAAGCGGTATCAGCATGAATGTCAGGATTATTTATTTTATATGTGGTGGGTATTGGGCAGAAGAAGCTCAAGAGACTTGATGGGTTGCACCATTGAATCATGAGGTTTGGAAGGAAAATGTTTCTATGGGGGGCGCATGCGCGAGGTTCTCCGGGACAGACATGCCTGAGTGAAGCTCCGCACCGCCGAGGACACAAACGCCGGACACCTCTAACTACAGGCTGCCATTCACCCGCCAGTGACCATCTCTAGACGGCGCCGACATTTCTGGCACCCGAGGATGGTCTTCCCAGGCTCTAAGGCGAAGATGAAGACAAAAAACATCCGAGACGTGCTTACCAGGCCGAACACCAAGATGGCGCCGGCGGCCTCCTCCCAGCCACACCGCTCGCCTAAGCAGACACAGCGATCGCAGCCGCTGCAGCTGGACACCGTTGGTGAGTCTGACTCAGATGGGGATATAACTAGCAATCAGCAGGCTACCCACTCGGACATTTTCTCAAAATTTGAGACCATGCTCCAGAAAGCACTGAAGCGTACCTCTGACCTCATTACAGACAAGCTGACTAAAGAGATACGGGAGCTAGGGAGGAGGACGGCTGAGCTCGAGGACCGGGTTGACGACATGGAATGTCAGGCCCAAAACACAGCAGCAGCACTAGAGAACCTCAGAGAGGAAAACCAGGTACTATTAGATCGCCTAGAAGA
>BLSH010440646.1:398822-417834 GCA_018402905.1 Glandirana rugosa
CACCGTGTAGAATGTCTCAAGCGAAGACACATCATCGACATTGGACCACAGTGTCATTGAGTCTCTTGTGAGTATTCCCATGAATCTTTCATCGTACACCCGTCTCATGGGTTTCTCTCCTCTCTCACTTTCCTTTCTCGGTTCCTTCCGGTCCCCCCGTACTTCTCATTCCCCATCTCCCATCCTCTGCCACACGGCCGATCCTGGTCCCTGCCCCTCCAATCAGATTGGTGCTCTGCTGGGTTTCCGGTTTCTGTTCCCGCCTCTTCAGTCTCGTCACCCCATCTCGGAACTCGTGATTCTAAATCCGGACCACACATGGAAATAGCGCACTGGTTCATGCCAAGCTCGATGCCATTGAGCAAGACACTGTCCCTAAGTTCACCAAAATCTGGCAACCCTGGATCAAACACTTCTTACCACAGGACTTTGACTCGGAGCTATTACTCCCTCGCTGACATGAACCAATCTCTCCCCAGGTACACACCAGGCCTAAATCTTAGTGCTCAAGGCTCTACCCCACTGCTCTGACTTCTCCGCCCTTGTCTTTGGCCTTTGGGTCGTCTCGTGGTTAGACTAACCTCCCCGTCCCTGGTCCTAGCCGGCACACCGTCTCCTACCCTCTACCCCTTACTCTTCATGCCCCCCTGGCCTTCCTTGGCTCTTTCCTTTCACTCTCTCCTCTCTTTGGGTACTCTGCCCACATGCTACTTTCTAAGTACCCTTATGAGTGTTCTCTGAGTTACTGTGACACCAGGTTACAGCTACTACACAGAAGCGAACTCTGTAAGATGTGCCACGTATGCAAGGCAACCGAGGCAGGTCGCATTTCGATTTTTGTTTATGTTTATGTCCATACTGCACCAAAATGGTTTGTTGTTCTCTGCATGATCTTCTGGTAATCAACAATACTCCTGATGGGGAGCATTGGCCTCTGCTCACTGACACAGTTTTGATCCCAGTTGGGGTGTCGGGAGCGGAGACCAAGCCCTCCAACCCATGACCGTAATACCATGTTACCCATTGAACTTGCCAGTTAGAGTATTAGAGTGGCTTATTGTCGCACGTTAATGTACCTAAACACAATGTATAACTATGTCACAAGTAATGTTTTTACCATGCCACTCAACTGTTACATTTCCGTTGACTCTCAATAAAAATCATTGAAAGAAAATGTTTCTATGGGAGTCTATGGACGACCATTGGACTACAATTCCCAATGCGAGTCAAGTATAAGGGGAGAGAGAGTTCTATTTTCTCAGGCTGAATACCAAGGAACCCTCTTTTTACTGCGAGCAGACCAAGGTGTGCACATTGCTGCTCCTATGTGCACATCAACCTGCCACAAGCCGTGCTGAGGACTGGAGTCACTCCAAGCAAATCTGGAAGTGAACTGACATCTGACCAGTGAGACCCCTGTTGCTACATCGCTGTGACTTTTGAAAGGACACTGTTGCCATTAACCCATTGCTGCTAGCAGAGACTGAGCACATAGGGACTGGCCATCTAAGTAGCAGTATTATTTACTGCATGCAAACTTTACTGGGACTATACACATGTGCACCACTGTAAAGATGGGATCCCAATGCTAGCTGGCTGAAGAATTAGGGCCAATGCCTGCTTACTTGATAGCGGCTTCACGAGAACCTTGCCTGTTGTCCATAGTAGGAGGTTCCTCTTTAGGGAGTTTAACATTTCATTGCTGACATTCATATAGAGTGCACTGTAAAGTGGATTTAGCCTACTGTTTACAGAGGAGTTATCACAGTATTGATTATCATTGCTGTTACTGTTTTCTAATGCCATTGCTTATTGCTGATTTTGTGGATTAACAGGTTTACTTTAATTTAGCTGCATAGAACTCTATGCTATACTGCTACAGCCTAGTGAACATATTGTCTGGTCAACTGTGATTGACCTAATCCTTTACTTACTCATGTATGTGCATACTGCTGGTTATTGCAACCCATGACAATATATTAATTTCACACTAACCAGTCTGATGTTTGCTTTTTGATACTAAACCTTAGTATATTTGTAGCGCCCCCATAGAGATAGGTGTTTTTTTTAGATAGAGTTTGCAGAGGAGGCAAATGTATTCAGGCCTGACTGTGTGCAGGCCTGGTTGTTTTGGTTCTGGGTGGCTCAGGGAGGACTGGGTAGATCACAGATGGTGTCATCAGAACCTCCCACTTCTTTCCTGAAGGTGTTAGTGTTTTCTGGAAAGAGAGATGGGAGGGGAGGTGTAGCCATCTGGGGTGTTCTAAGGAGCCCTGACCAATCCCCAACCTGGAATTGGCAGGGGGCAGGCCTCCTTAAATACCCAGGGTCTGCCCAGTCTGGGAGGAGAGTGGCAGGTGGAAGAGTGGAGATGTAGCTGAGGTTGAGGAGGCCTCACCTGGGAGCCCCCTGTCTGGGGGGGGGGGGTGACCTTGAGGCCTGGTGGCTTGGGTGCAGCCAGGAGCAGAGTTGGATCCTGGAGTGGCACAAGGGAGTAGAAGAGCAACAGAGAGGCTACTGAAAGACTCTTTAATGGATCCACCGGTGTCTGTGAGTGACAGACCCTGGGAACTGGACAGAAAGGCTGGAGCAGGCTAGGAGGAGACAGTGGACAGTCTGTGAAAGTTGGAGGAGCCAGTCAAGGAAAGGAGGGTCACTGGACAGTGAGGTAGGCCGGAGTGGCCTGGAAGAGGATGGGCCGGGAGTGGTAGTCTATCAAGACCTGGCTAGCACAATTGTGCTTAGCTACACCTTGAGGGCCCATGACCTTACAACCCGAGGGCCCATGGCCCTTGCCTGTAATGGGCGGGCGGGCCGGCGGTCCTGCTGACACAGTGCAGGCCTCACCATGTGCTAGCTAGGATGGAGGAAGAGTCAATGGAGGCTTGATAAATTTCCTTTCAGGCCTAACGGTGAAGAGACAAGCATGAGAGAAGTAAAAGGAGTGTAACAATCAGCAGGTATCAGTGCTGGAGGAAGAAGGAGAATGTATACAGGGCTGTATGCAGTTTAGGCCTCATTTTCTTTGATTCTTTGTGCATCCCTCAGTCATCCCTTTCCCTATCCAAGTTTATCCCCTCAATAAAACAACAAAACAAAGTACCAGCCTGTTCCGTGACTCCGGTTGCATGGAAAATTGTGTGATTGAGGGCAGAGTGACAGGTGAATCACATCTACCAGCCACCCCTAAGGGTGCCATTGGCTACATGTTAATTATATTTGTACTCCCAGTAGCAGTGCAGTATCCATTTGCTTAACCTGGTGTGTGAGTGGGGTTGAGGTTGGTCTCATTGTCGAGGAAGAAGACCAGAGAACCCAATCTATCAAATGGCTCCTGTGGGGGGAGCACTACATGTGGTTTTACTAAAAATTGCAAAACTGCATTCAGGAGAAAGGACTTATTGTATCTTCAGATATAGTCCATGAGAAATATAAGAAATGATCAGATGGTTTAGCTCACCAGAATCTACCAAAAATGGAAGTGTCAGCTTTGGGTGAACTTACCTTTAAAAGCAATGTGCAGTTCTCCAATATTGCTTGCAAAGATTTGGTGGCTATCTGTCCATGTGTAGGACATACCTTGAGTGCATTAGTAAACACTTATTGCAGAGAACATCCTGCAAAATCTCTGTGAGCAGGTGCTGTTGGCTCCCTTTCTATGAAATAAAGGTAATGGGATTGTCACCCAGCTTGTGCCACAATCACCCATTGGCTGAACCAAGAAGAACATTCAAACAACATCATGTTAAATTTGGTGAGGTATCTGTTGGTCTGTTCCCAGGCACTAAACACATAGACATTGTTTAAAGCCTACGTTTAGTTATTTTTTTTAATCAGCACAAGGGACTGTAATTATATTGGTTGATAAGTGTTCTCCTGTGCTGATGGCTGCTCTTAGTTGAAATCTTTCATCCTCTGCCCCACAATACTCCTTTTAGGTGCTGCAGGGGTTTATATGAGCTTGTCAAAGGTATTGCCCATGCTGCCCTTCACACAATCATCAATCAATGAAAAGTGCAATAGGAATAGAGGAGGCAGACCTTTCATTAAGCCACCCATCCTCCATTCATAAAGCTTTTCATTGATGTAAACTATTAGACAGCTTCAGTGAATAGAAGAGGAGGGGAGTGAAAAGAGTAGGCATAGTTGGCACTCTGGGTGAGTGGCTATGACAGGTCCAGTGGTTTTATTAACCTCCGCAGCACTAAGTGATTACCACTGTGGGCAAATAGGTGGAGGTTGGGCAGAGGACTGAAGATTTCAACTAAGCGAGCATCCACCAGCACAAGGGGCACTTCTCATTCTCTGCAAGTTCCATCCCTTCTGTTGATTTTAAAAACAAAATGCCTAAGGCTGGGTTCACACTATCCGACATTTAAACATTCCAACTTTGATCCTACTTTGCTGTGCGATTTACAGTCATACATAGCGTCAAAGTCGGACCGATTTTCTGTGAACAGGGATCCGACTTTGGTCCAGACAATACCAGGCACCTTGTGCTCTGGGGATCTTAAAGGGGAACTCCACACCAAAAAAAAAAAAAAAAGGCATGGGGTCCCCCTCCAGGAGCATACCAGGCCCTTTGGTCTGGTGTGGATTTTAAGGGGAACCCCGTGCCAAATTAAAAAAAAATGGAGTGGGGTTCCCTCCAAAATCCATACTAGACCCTTATCCGAGCATGGAGCCCAGCAGGCCAGAAAAGGGGGTGGGGATGAGCGAGTGCCCCCCCTTCTGGACCATACCAGGCCTCATGCCCTCACCATGAGGAGTATGGGTGCTTTGGGGCAGGGGAGGGCTCTGTGCCTCCCACCCCAAAGCACCTTGTCCCCATGTTGATGAGGACAAGGGCCTCTTCCCGACACTTTGCCGGTGGTTGTCGGGGTCTGCGGGCGGGGACTCATCGGTATCTGGAAACCCCCTTTATCAAGGGGGCCCCCAGATTCCGGCCCCCCACCTTATGTGAATGAGTATGGGGTACATTGTACCATTACCTATTCAACTTAAAGGAAAATGTCAAAGAAAAAACACACTATACAGGTTTTTAAATTATTTTATTAAATCAGCTCCGGTGTCTTCGGCTCTTTTGCGGGTGTTGGCATGTGGGCGGGGCCACCGGGTGACGGCATCCAGAGGCCCCACCCCCTTTTGACATCACCACCCGAGGCATGATGGGTGGTGATGTCACAAGGGGACGGGGCATCTGGGTGCCATCACCCGGTGGCCCCGCCTACATGGCAATATAAGTCACCGCACAGTGCGGAGACACTATTTGTGCAGGAGATATGCTCCTGAAAAGGACCCCATGCCTTTTTTTTTTAATTTAGCGTGGAGTTCCCCTTCAAGATCCCCAGAGCACAAGTCGCATGCCAAAGTCAGATCAGTGAAGGCAATGATCCGACTTTAATGCTTTTCAATGGGCTAAAGTAGGATCAAAGTTGGCCAAAAGTAGCACAGGAACCTTTTTCAAAGTCGGCCCGACTTTGAAAAACACAAGGTGGACCAATTAAGACGGCTCTCATAGGGAATCATTGTTTTTGTGACTTAATGCGACTTGTGCTCCTAATGTCGGTCCGAGAATCGGACTAGTGTGAACCCAGCCTTAGACTATAATCTTAGCTTGCACAAAACTACTGAAGTTACATAGGGGTTGATTTACTAAAGTTGGAGAGTGCAAAATCTTGTGCAGCTACGCATGGTAGCCAATCTGCTCCTAAAGCCACATACAAACGCTTAGATTTTCGGACGACAGAACGCTAGTTTTTTGTTGGATGCTTGTCTGATGTTGAAAGTGAAGAGCGTACTAACATATCAAAAATTTTTGCACGACCAAATTCAACGTCAGAAGTGATGTAATGTTTTGAAATGCTTTGTATGTATCTTTTTGTTTCTGAGCATACATAGTCTTGATCGTACAATGTTTTTCATACTAATAATACGAAAATCGGATGTTGACTTAACGTACGAAAAAAATGTTCTAGTCTGCACATCCAGCTTTTGTCATCCAAAAAAAATCTAAATCGGCTGTCGAAAGGAGCATACTAACGATGCGAAATTCGGCCTGAAATTCGCATCGTGTGTACAGGTCTTAAGACTGATCATACATTATAAAATTTTCTTCTACAACTTTCCTTTTGATTTGCCAAAACCATAAATTATGAGGTCACACCAAAACACTTTAAATTTTGTATGCAGTCAGGCAGGCCCTTGTACTACATAGTTGAAGGTAAATTTAAAGAAAATTGAATAAGAATATTGTATAATGTATAGCCAGCTACAGTGGTGAAGTGGATAGCACTTTTGCCTGACAACAAAAGGGTCGCTGGTTCGAATCCCAACCACGACACTACCTGCCTGGAGTTTGCATGTTCTCCTGTGCCTGCGTGGGTTTCCTCCGGGTACTCCGGTTTCCTCCCACACTCCAAAGACATGCTGGTAGGTTAATTGGCTGCTGTCTAAATTGTCCCTAGTATATGTATGAATGTGAGTTAGGGACCTTAGATTGTAAGCTCCTTGAGGGTAGGGACTGATGTGAATGTACATTATATATATGTAAAACGCTGCGTAAATTGACGGCGCTATATAAGTACCTGAAATAAATAAAAAAAAGCTGGAAGCCTATGCAGAGCTGCACCAGATTTTGCACTCTCTAGTTTTAGTAAATCATCTCCACAGTTTGAAGTTAGTAATGATTATGGTAAAAGTTCTGTGCTGATCTTTATGCCCTGAAGATTGCATTTTTCTTTGCATCTCACATCTGGAATATGTGTGAGTATAATATTTAGAAGAAATAAATAGGCTGTAATGGGACAGGAATTCTTAAGCTGGCCATACATTGTGTGAATTTCAGCCAAATCTTAATAAACCAGTAGAAATTCCTTCAACTGAAAAATCAAAGGAGCAGGGTAGAAAATTGTTGGCCTAATGGCGGCTGCATTCCGCTCAAATTCAACTGCTGTTCGGGAATTTTGACAGCCATACAGCAACCACAGCATGGATGGTGGAATCTGTTAGATTTTTTTTTTTATTCAACTGAGCAAAAAAAAAAACCTATATGTGTATGGCCAGCTTTAGAGGATAATTTACTTTGGGAGATTTAGTATTTTGCTGGTGTAATACGATTCTGTTTGTTGAAAATAAAACTCTTCTGGTAGCAAACATTACATTGTACAAATTAATTATTTGTTGTATTTGTATGTTTCTCAGTTATTTGTGTGTTTTTTTCTGTGTGCTCCAGTTTCTTCTTCATTATAACAGTTGTGGGTGAAATGGCTTCCACCCAAGCTGGCTGTACAGAGCTCAGAATTGACTACCATAGGAATAGCATAATATAATCTTCACGCATTAATGTAAATGCTTCTATGGACTAATGGGAATGATTCTTTGTGCTAGTGTAAAGCACTATGCTGGCATGTCATATTGTAAATGAATAAAATAATAGCAGTATATTAGATCCATCGCATTGAATTATGGGAAAAGAAATATACAGTATGTAATCTACATCTGTTAAAGTGCACTTCTCTTGATCTTCTGGGTTTTGTTCTAAATGAATAAATGGGCAGATTCATTGTGGTATATTCACCTTAGTGTGTACAGTAGTGCAGTAGAATCAAATTCTAAACTTTTTCATTTTGGATAGTAAAGGAGTAAGGGAGGGTTGTGTCCCATTGGGGAGATGTCCCTTCAGTCTAGGTGCACATCTATGCGGGCTGCGCTTGATGCGGTTTTCAGGCATGTTTTGCGTTCTTAAACCCTCATTTTTGATTTTGCATTTTTTCATGCAGTCTTCATGCATTTTGCATTTTTTTCTTTTTAAACACGCTGGGGTTCATTTACTAAGAAAGCCGGGAAGTAACTGTCACTATACATTTAGTTACTCCAATTTCAGCCAATTAAGATTTTAACTGGGCGAATATGTGAATTAAAAAGTGAGCTATTTTAGGAGAATATGCCTTTGTAAATACCAAATCGGTACATCCGCGAATTTGCAAGTGCCAATTGTTACCAAGTTTATTATATGGAACTGCACTGCAGCTATGATCACATGAATGTGAATAAAACATTTTTATGTGAAATGTGCTCTACCTCATGTGCATCTATTTATATTTATTACAATTCGTATTCCTAGTATGTTTTGTTCTGTTTTGTCCATTTTAACAAATGCAGTTATGAATGAGTATTACAGAGTAATGTCTGCTATTCTGTAAAGTTACATGTGTTGAACTTTTACAGTTACATATCTGTTATATGTTTTTTTCTTAATGTTAATTTTGTTTTTGTTTTTTTTGGGGGTTTTTTTGAACGTATAATTTTATTGGTTTTAATCACATTACACGGTAACAGAAATCCAAAACATTCTCAATGACATTGTTCACAATAGGATATATGGTACAATGTTTCCGGGTTGTTGGTATATTGAAATGTCATGTTGTGCTAGATACGAACCAAGCATATTTGATCTATATGAATAAGCAACATGAAAATTATATATTTTATTTATATTGTATACTATTGTTTTCAGCACACTGGTTCATGGCAATGAGGGGGAGGAGAGAGGAGAGGTAAGTGAAAGAGGAAGAGAGAGAAGAAGGGAGGAAAAAAAAAAGAAAAACTCCCACACAAGTTGTAAGAAGGGGTGTGAGAGCGAAAAACTCACTTGGGGCACTTTGGAATGAAGAGGGAGTGGGAACACCACCAACAATCCCCTCCATTCCTCTTGTGATATTTAACACCAAGGGTCTATGTCCACGGCTTGAGGTGCAACTCTATTAATTAGAATTAAACTGATTTGGTTTGGGTTTGCATTCTTGGTCTACTTTGCATTAAGGTCTGATAGGTTTTGGATTTGCGGAAATCAGTCCACTCTGACCATGTCTTAGAAAAGTGAGATATTTTGTCCTGTGTGATGTGGATCAGCTCTTCCATGTTCTCTATTAAATTTAGGTGGTGGATCCATTCGGCCAGTGAAGGGGGGATTGCTGATCTCCAATATTTAGGGACAGATAGCCTGACAGCATTTATCATATGCATGGGAAGTGATTTAAAATAACATTTGGGGAAAAGTGTAAAAGAAATTGCGCCAGTGTAAATTCTATGGCAAGTCATGTAACTTTCTTGATTATTTCAAAATCTGCTCTCCAGTATGGCTGGATTACTGGGCAATCCCACCAAATGTGCAGGAGTGTCCCTCTTTCTTTTTCACATCTCCAGCACATTTCCGGAACTGACGGGACAAATTTGTGGAGTACATCTGGAGTTCTGTACCACCTGGTTTTTAACTTGTACCCATTCTCCTGTAAATTTATGTTTAATGAGCCCTTGTGCAGATATAAATGAACCTGGTTCCATTCCTCCTCTTCTATTTCCCTCTGTAATGAGTGTTCCCAAAATTCTCGGTCTGACTGAAGAAGTTTGTGGGAATTTTGGAACATGGAGGCGTATAATATCGAAATCATGTGATTTTGGGGGACTGATCCTGTGTACAGTGATTCAAAAACCGTAGGTGGTCTTGTACAGAGATCCCTGTGCACAGGATCATTTAAGAAATGTCTCAATTGAGCGTATGCCCAAAATGGGAAAGCATTTGTTTTGTAAAGTTCTGCAAGGTCTCTCTGGCGTTTGAATTTGTTCCTGATAAATAACTGATTAGCCTGCATCTCCGCATGGGGCCACTGCACAGTCAAAAATGCAGTATTACCCTTGATAGTGGTGATTGGGCAGAATTTCCCTGAGGAATTGTAGATTTTACATGCCCTGTGGAAGGCCTGTAGGGTGGGCCCAATTAAAGGATGAGCATCTAGCTCCCTTGGGATCGCTTTCAAGGGGAACCAGGGCATCTTTCTTAGATGTACCCCCACCACCTGGTGTTCTAGGTTAACCCACTCTTTGTAACTGGCATGTAGGTTCCAGTCCGCTACTCGCGATAAGTGGCACGCGGTGTGATACCTCTGCAAGTCCGGGAGACCAATTGCACTGCTTGCTTTTGGGAGCACTAGTTTAGCCCATCCAATTCTCGCAGGTTTACCTCGCCATATAAATGTTCTGCAGATTTTTTTATATGTGACAAAGAACGAGGGGGGAAGACCTATTGGCATAGTCTGCATTTTATAAAGTAGACGTGGGAGGACGGTCATCTTTATGATGGCCGCCCGTCCGAACCAGGAAATTGCAGGGGCATCCCATCGCTTGAGGTCCTGTTGTATAAGGTTTTGTTCGGTTAGAAAGTTTTTGTTGTATAGATCTGTAAGTCTTCCCGGTAGTTGAATGCCTAGATAGGTGATTGCATCGCTTTTCCATGCAAAGGGAAAGTTTTCCTGACATAGCCGAATTGTGTTGGCCAGGAGAGACACATTGAGGGCAAAAGATTTAGAGAGGTTAACTTGTATATTTGAAATGCATTTACATTTTTCCAAAGTTGACATAACATTTGGGAGGGTCGTTAGTGGGGCTGATAGAAAAAGAAGAATGTCATCCGCGAACTCCCTATCCTTTACCTCAATTCCTTTTATGTCTGGGTGAGCGCGGATGCATCTTAATAGGGGTTCTAGGGTAAGGATATAAAGGAGAGGGGACAGTGGGCACCCTTGTCTGGTCCCATTATGGATGGAGAAGGCGTTCGAGAGGCAGCCATTTACTTTGACACGGGCTACTGGGTTGGTATATAAGGCTCGTATAAAGGTCCTCATCCTGACCCCCAGGCCTAGTGTCTTCAGGACGGCCTCCATTTAGTCCCAGGCTACCCAGTCAAACACCTTCTCCGCATCCATTTCCAGGAAAAAACCCTCTTGCCTGCTAGTGACAAGCCAGTGATGCAAGTTCAGTGCTTTGATTATATTGTCCCTGGCTTCTCTCCCAGGGACAAATCCCACCTGGTCCAAGCCTACCCATGCCGGAATGTATTGTGAAAGTCTGGTCGCCAAAATTTTGGAAAATATTTTCACATCCACATTTAGCAGGGATATCGGCCTATAGTTAGCTACGTTGTCAGGTTCTTTAGTGCCTTTGGGAATCATGGCTTTGTGTGCCTCTAATAAGGTTTTTGATTTTGGTTTGGGGTGGAGAAGAGGGTGTTAAAGGCCCTGAGAAAGCCTGGAGCTAGCAGATCTGGGAAGCTCTTATAATAAACTGCCGGGAAGCCTTCCAGCCCCGGGCTCTTCCCCGTTTTTTGTCTGGGAGAAGCGTAACATGAGCTTGATCGGATGGTAGTCCGAGATGACCATACTCTCTATAGAGGCCTCACACAGGTAATGCAAATCTGTTTGGCTTAGGAAGAGGTAATCTAATTAGGAGTAGTGACCATGCGGAGTGGAGAAAAATGTGTAATCATTCATTTGTGGATTAAGCGTTCGCCAGGTATCATGCAACGCCAGAGAGACTAACTGTGTCTTAATTTGATGTAGTGCTGCATACGGGAGAGAAGATGTATGGCTTGAGGAATCAAGTAGTGGATTTAGTGTGACATTAAAATCACCCACCACAATCAATATGCCTGATCTGAATGTTGTAAGTTGAAGTAGCACCTCTTTTAAAAAGGATACTTGTTTAGAGTTTGGGCAGTAGATATTTGCTAAGGTAAGGGGTCTGCCTTTCCAGGTACCCTTAAGGAAAAGAAATCTACCTTCAGGGTCAGTCAATTGATCTATAAGGTTAAATTGGCATAGTTTGGAGAATAATATCAATACCCCCTTAGGCATTGAGTTTGCGCATGTTGCGTGGTAAACCGGTGGGTATCGGGTATTATGTAGTTGCGGGATTGAATCTTTTTTGAAGTGTGTCTCTTGTAGGAAGACGATTTGGGCCCTGTGGTGGTAGGCTTCTGCTAGGACTTTGCTTCTTTTCTCTGGAACATTTAAGCCCTGGGTGTTGAGGGAATAGATTTTAAGAGATAACGGGGCCTCCTTGGTTGTTACAGAGGCCATAAGTGCTATTTAGTTATAGCCAGAGAGATTCTGTGGCTAGTTTAATTGTTAGGGGTGGTCCGTTTGACACTTTATTGGGATTTCGAGAAAAAAAAAAAGGGGGGGGGGAGGGGGGAAAAGAAAGGAAAAAAAGGGGGGGGGGGAGTTGATGAAAGGTATAGCTGACAAGGAAGATATATGACTTTAGTATGAAGAAAGGAGGAAAAGAGTCCGGTGTGCTGAAATATGTATGACAAATGCCATCAGACCTTAGGTAGGCTAGGTTCTACTAGGATCCGGAGGTGGCCACTAGCCTGCTAAGGCACCTTAAGATAGTAGCTATCAACCGTAGCACAGATGATGATGTGTTTGGTTTGCCGGTATATTATCAGGAAAGAACCTGTCTCTCTGAATTGAGGGAAGTAATTGATACCAGATCTAAACTATTTCAAACAAAAAGAATTTTATGAATAACAGCCTCCGTCCGGAGAACCCTACGTAGAAAGAGATCCCCGGTGGCTGACAACCTCATTCAGAGGCCTGGGGTGCGAGGACCCAGCTAGGGCCCCCCCGACCAAAGGCCGGGATGAACAGAGGTCCCGACTCGGCCCCCCCGCCACCACATCCGTGGTATACAGATAAAAAAAAATACAGTAAATAGAGGATAACACCAACTCTGGACATGTGCGGAGGGCAATTTTATTTTGTCAATGATCAGGTCAATTTTGTAATGGGAGAGATAATTTGTGAGCTTCCTCTTAAAGGTTCCAAGGATATTTTCCCCTTGGATCTGCCTTAATATCTAAATCAGTGTTTCCAGCTTGCTCCCCGGACAGTTCCCAAGCTTCCAAAGCATCACCTGTGCACATTCTAGTTGCACCTGCTAATTGCAATGAGAATGTCCAGTCAGGGAGAAAGTTTAACCTTCAAAAATGGAACATGTAAAGAAGAAATAACACCTCCTTATGAACCTCTTCTTGATTGAAATACACCAGCTGGGGTACCTGTATCCTCCCCAGCTCGCGGGGCCCAGTCACGGCCGTAGGCCCTGCTCGGGTCGTACAATTCACTGACCATGGGGTCCTCCCCCTCGGAGCTCTCGGCAGGGTGGGGGGTTAGAGATGACACCAGACTTGAACCTCCCCTCCCCCCCCCCCCCTACCCCCCACCCTCACTAACTAGAAAGACTCTGTCATATAAACTGGGACTGGAATGCATGCGGCTGCATCAGCCTCCCAGCTCGTATGCTATTAAGTCCACATAAGCAAAAACATTGGCATCTAAGATGTACTTATGTATATCAAAAAGAAAAAGTGTAAAGAAAAGGGGTTCAGCTACCCAGATCCGCCGCTGAGCTACAACCATATGTCCTTATGGGAGTTAGTATAGTTGAGGGCAGACTGTCTTTCCCTTAAGCCCTTTAGTCTGTTGTGACCCATAAACCCCATGTCAATAGGGGGGTTTATTGTGCGATGATGGGGGATACAGAATATTTCCTGCTCAACATACCGTGGGTCAGCTGTTTTCCCAGTCCTATGGAAGCAGAAGCGATCAACATAGGCATAGACACAGAGGGGGTAAGAGTCCTCGGAGCTGACACGCTAGCTATTGCAAATGGGATCAAATGGATTCAAGTGGATTCAGGTCCCCCCAGTGACCAGTTGCAGATCTCAGTAGGGGAGTTCCTGCTCTGTGGAACCTGGTAGGGCCTACTTAAAGTGTCTCCTGGTGATTGGTAGTCAATGCTCTTACCCAGGATCTCAGCTCTGCATGTTATACTGACCATTTAAACCACATGCGAGTTTCCCCCATAATTAAAAGGCAATTGTTATGCTGGGTACTCACAGTTCTCAGATCAAAAGGGTATGGCCACTCAACAGGTGGCACAGCAGATGTCACAATCTGTCCAGCCCGGACAGACTGTCAACTATGGTCATTCTTGAAACATGAAGGACCTAAACAGAATAAGCTCCAGATCGCTGATCAAAGCAGAACTCATGTGCGTCATTGCAGAAAAAGGTGCGTGGATCTCTTTTCAGAGACCTGTCTTGCGTCTGACCGATTAAGGAGATACTCTTGGGCTCTCATCAGTTTCCATATCTCCTCGTGCTTTTTGTGGCCAATTGGCACAGAGCCTATGGCCTTGCTGTCTGCTTCTCCGTGATTGTGGTGATTCCTCATGTTGTGTTGCAATCCATGGCTCGGAGGGGAGGAATGCACTGTACCAGTTGGGCACCTGCACTTCTGGAATACCGAGTGTAGAACAAAACAAGGGTAGTTCATCTGGATTCCTTAGGGAGGCAGAGCGGTTGCCGTTTGTAGCCTGCAAACAAAATGGGAATTTACATCTATAGGCGATGTGCCTATCCCTTAGGACTTGTAGGAGCGGTCGTAGATCTCTCCTGTGCTGTAGGGTGATGGCTGATAGATCTTGTAATATCTGGCCACGTGTCCCCTCATACATCAGTTGCCCATGGTTTCGGGCTTGGCGCAATATGTCTTCTTTTTTTGAATAGTTCACCAAGCAGCATACTATGTCCCTGGGAGATCTGTGTCTCTTCCATGTGGTCTTATCACTCTGTGGCAATGCTCCATGTCAATCGGTGCATCTGGCGGTCTGCCCAGGGCTGTATTGAAGATCACCCATACCGCGGATTGTAGTTGCGGTCCCTCCACCGACTCTGGGACTCCCCGCACCCGCAGGTTGTGCCTGCGCCCCCTATTTTCTAAATCTTCCATATGGCGGTGTATATTGATCAGATGTTGGGCATGTTTGTTAGAGACTGCCTGTAATTGCTGTACGGCTGCCCCATGTGTCATGGTAGCCATCTCTACCACCTCCAGCAGCGTGGCTACCGCCCTGATGTCAGTCTTCAGGTCTGAGATGCCTGCGGATAGTATACTTTTAATATCTGCCACTACCTGTTGCAGATCTGCCAGGCATAGCAGAGGTGAGGGGTGCGGGTGCTGCGTACCTGTCACAGGCATTCCTGAAGGGTCCATGCTTGGCAGGAGGCACAGTGTACTGTGTTCCGTGGTTTGGGATGCGGCCTGCGTCTCCCCATGCTGCGTGCGGAACATTGCCGGTATAGTCAGGCTGAGCTGCATGGACGACTCCATGGGTGTACCGCTGGATGGAGCGGTATTAGGGCTCGGTCAGGAGTGGTGTGTCCTGGGTCTCTCTGCTCTGCTGAAGCCTATTATTGTCTCTGGACGGAGGAGCTCTCAGCCTAAGCCGCCATCTCTCTCCGGTGCCAGGCCACGCCCCTGTTAATTTAGTTTTTTATGAGATTATAAAGCAGTAATTATTTATGTTCATTCTTTAATCATACTACACTATTATGCAGGTCTCAGTGTACTTAGCACAATGGCTTGGTGGTGTGCCCTGATGTCTCCAAAGCACTTATGAGTTCAAATCCCAGCTAACCTACCACCTACCTAAGGTAGCTGTGTTGATTTTTCCAGTGCACAAGCGAATTAAAACAAAAAAAAACCCCAAAACATATAAACACCCTGCACATTAACTAGTGTGTTATTTTTGGAATTCCACACTATAATATTATTGAATACATACATACCATTGCATGCATTTGAAGAGTTAATATTATGCAATCAACCAAACTGATGTGGCATTGGCGATTAGGCATTCTCCTATTTTCAGCATATGCTGTTGATTAAAATGTAAGCTGTAAGTAGGTGATACCATGTGCAGGATTTGAACTGCCTTTCAAGGCAGTAGTGCAAACCACTAGGCTACAGAGCTGAACACAGTCATACATAGAAAAATGTGGTATTGGCTATTAGGCATTCGCCTATTGCAGGTGGACCTAAAAATTCTAGCGAAGATGTGAACCCTATTAAAGTCTATAGTCCATATTCCCATCGCATACGTTCCTGGAAATGCTCAAGAAGTACCGGGTGCTGCAGTGACAACCAGCTGGATACTGGTACCAATACGTCATATAAATATTCGCCAGCACACCAAGTTTCATCCAAACGGTTTTTAATTCAAAGGAGTGATCACATCACAAACAGTGTGATGCAACATTTTGGAGCCTCGCAGGACCCCTTTGTCAGGCATGTGATAAAGTGCAAGTGCTGTGCAAAGCTATTTAAACAAACATCCACCAATCAAGAACAGAGAATGAATAGCTCCCCGCTCCCCCAGAGAAACAGTAAATGTATCCAACATCCCGCCAGAAAAAAGTAAACAAATACCACATGAATATAATAATAAATATAAAAATGATTGCATATTAGTATTTACATGCTGGGATCCAAAGGAACTGGCTGTGTAGGGGACAAAAGGTATGTTAGTGTGTTGTTGTTTGCTTCGAACGCAGAGTATCCCTCCAATAAGCAGCGGCACCCACTCAGGAGGCATATGCTAGTGTCACTTGTTGCTAGAGCAACAGTGGCGCATGCCCACAGGTCTCGGTTCCGCCAATCAACTCTGAAGCCGGCCACGCATGCTCAGCGGGGGCCATAGTGGCTATGGAAACCCATCCGGCGCGTCAGCCATTCAGCTATAGACTATGGTACATTGAATGGTTTCCTTTATCTGCACCCCTGATGGCTCCCCTGAATAAGAGTCTTAACAACTAATCGTCCCCAATATATATTGAGGGATACGAAATCCACCAACTTACCCAATTATCAAGCACAATTAACCTGCAGATGGAAGCAGACGAAATTGCATCTTCCCAAGCTGACACAAAATTTGGGAGCATTTACAGTCAAGACGAGATTGATGCCATCCTCTTCCCGCAGGATGAAAACAAGGCGTTTGGAACTGACACCGCCACAGACCTTCATCAGGGGATTAAGCGACCGAAAAAAAGACGTATTGACCTGGAATTGCATGGACAAACCCTTTCTGAATATTATAGAGCCAAAAGAATCCCAAGGGGCTTCCGCATAGAGAATCAACCGACAATCAGTCTGCATAAACGTGAATTTTGCGAGCGCTGGTGTGAAGTAGCAACCCAAAATTCACTCAACTTCATACTCATTGTGATTGAGGAAGTGAAAGTACAGCTATGTCAGGTCAATAGAGAATTAACTTCACTTGAATTATCTATCCAGGATGAAGATAACCAATCTGACACTCTTGTAAAAATTGACATTTGATTTCAGCATACACGGAAAGACAAAGGCAGACTAAACGCGACAAATTCAAACAAATCAATCAAGATTGCCAGGAGTGTATCCCTGGCTCACTGGCTCCAGCCGACCCAGGAGAAGGGTCCGCACACAAGACACAAAGGAACAAGCAATCAACCTCCTCCAACAGTGATCATCCCACTGAAAACCCGTCAACGGACAGTGAATCTGGGTCAGCTAGTGGCATGGTAGCTTCCATAACCACCACAAACGATTCCATTTTTCCAGTTGCCAAAGATGACGATGATCCAGGAGGGGCAACAAGAGGTCACTGCAATCCTCCTCCATGCACCAGCTGCCGGGGCAGCAGGCGTGCCCAATGATTAATCTGCCTTTAAGACCCTTTACAGACGGTGAGTTACAACTTTTGTCTAAAGGACTGTCATTTGCCCTACAGCTAGATTTCACGATTTCAACTTTGAGATAGAAATGTTTAACTTTGAGAGGACACTTAAAGTGGTTGTTAACCCACCACTACATCTTTATATAATCCGCTCTGTTTATTGCTGTAATGTCCCCCTGTGACTGTCCTTTATAGAAATAACACTGTATATACCTTGTATGCAGAGCGCTCATCAGCGCTGATTGACCTGTCGCTTGTCTCATCTCTCTGCTCGACATATTCAGTGGGTGGTGATGGGGATTTCCCTCTGACATCAGTCAGGAGAGGAGGAGAGAGGCGTCCCCACCTGCTGCATATGTCGGGCAGAGAGAGGAGACAAGCGGCGGCTCAATCAACGCTGATGAGCACTCTATATACAAGGTATATACAGTGTTATTTCTATAAAGGACAGTCATAGGGGGACAATACATTAATAAAGAGAGCAGATTGTACAAAAAAAATCAATGATTTAAACAGCGGGACATGAGGGGGCGGTGCGGACACAGAGCTCTGAGGCAGAGAGGGGAGGGGGGAGAGGAGAGGGGGAGAGAGCAGACAGGAGACACAGAACAGGCTGCATATGACGGAGACATGCACTGACTCTGATATCACAGCATGGCAGCCATGTTTTTTTCAGAGTCAGCGCAGAGATGGGAGGGCAGGAGCTGGCAGGATCAGCCAGGTATTACAGGTGATACAGGGGGCCAAATGACACAGCACAAGCACTGTGCTGTATTATATGCTTTAAGGGAACAAGATCTTTATTTTATTTTTTTGGGTTAACAAACGCTTTAAAATCAAGAAACATTTTCACACGGCACCTAAAGCTACACCGACAATGGGGGCATTCCCACATAAACTTAAAAGCACATTCATTCCACCGGGTCAGTTTCACTCCATTGACAGCTTCACTAAGACTATCAGACACGATGTGCGCTGTGGGGTCTCTAAGAATACATACACAAACCTCAGTCCTGATAAATTTACATCACTTCAATCCCTTAGGGATGATAAAAATATAATTATCAAACCTGCTGATAAATATACACTGTGTGCAGAATTATTAGGCAAATGAGTATTTTGACCACATCATCCTCTTTATGCATGTTGTCTTACTCCAAGCTGTATAGGCTCGAAAGCCTACTACCAATTAAGCATATTAGGTGATGTGCATCTCAGTAATGAGAAGGGGTGTGGTTTAATGACATCAACACCCTATATCAGGTGTGCATAATTATTAGGCAACTTCCTTTCCTTTGGCAAAATGGGTCAAAAGAAGGACTTGACAGGCTCCGAAAAGTCAAAAATAGTGAGATATCTTGCAGAGGGATGCAGCACTCTTAAAATTGCCAAGCTTCTGAAGCGTGATCATTGAACAATCAAGCGTTTCATTCAAAATAGCCAACAGGGTCGCAAGAAGCGTGTGGAAAAACCAAGGCGCAAAATAACTGCCCGTGAACTGAGAAAAGTCAAGCGTACAGCTGCCAAGATGCCACTTGCCACCAGTTTTGCCATATTTCAGAGCTGCAACATCACTGGAGTGCCCAAAAGCACAAGGTGTGCAATACTCAGA
>BLSH010440646.1:431433-450300 GCA_018402905.1 Glandirana rugosa
AGACACGGTACAACTTGAAGGTCACTGGTCATACTTTCTTACTCTCACTATTGTGGTTTAAATTATATATATATATATATATATATATATATATATATATATATATATACAGTATCTCACAAAGTGAGTACACCCCTCACATTTTTATAAATATTTTATTTTATCTTTTCCTGTGACAGCACTGAAGAAATTACACTTTGTTACAATGTAAAGTAGTGAGTGTACAGCTTGTATAACAGTGCAAATTTGCTGTACCCTCAAAATAACTCAACAGGCAGCCAGTAATGTCTAAACCGCTGGCAACAAAACTGAGTACACCCCTAAGTGAAAATGTCCAAATTGGGCCCAATTAGCCGTTTTCCCTCCCCGGTGTCATATGACTCGTTAGTGTTACAAGGTCTCTAAATGGGGAGCAGGTGTGTTAAATTTGGTGTTATCACTCTCATTCTTTCATACTGGTCACTGGAAGTTCAACATGGCACCTCATAGCAAAGAACTCTCTGAGGATCTGAAAAAAAGAATGATCTACATAAAGATGGCCTAGGCTATAAGAAGATTGCCAAGACCCTGAAAATGAGCTGCAGCACAATGGCGAAGACCATACAGCGGTTTAACAGGACAGGTTCCACTCAGAACAGGCCTTGCCATGGTCGACCAAAGAAGTTGAGTGCACATGCTCAGCATCATATCCAGAAGTTGTCTTTGGGAAATAGACATATGAGTGCTGCCAGCATTGCTGCAGAGGTTGAAGGGATGGGGGGACAGCCTGTCAGTGCTCAGACCATATGCCACACACTGTATCAAATTGGTCTGCATGGCTGTCATCCCAGAAGGAAGCCTCTTCTAAAGATGATGCACAAGAAAGCCTGCAAACAGTTTGCTGAAGACAAGCAGACTAAGGACATGAATTACTGGAACCATGCCCTGTTGCCTGATGAGACCAACATAAACTTATTTAGTTCAGATGGTGTCAAGCGTGTGTGGTGGCAACCAGGTGAGGAGTACAAAGTGGCTACAGTCAAGCATGGTGGTGGGAGTGTCATGCTCTGGGGCTGCATGAGTGCTGCCGCCACAGGGGAGCTACAGTTCATTGAGGGAACCATGAATGCCAACATGTACTGTGACATACTGAAGCAGAGCATGATCCCTTCCCTTTAGAGACTGGGCCGCAGGACACTATTCCAACATGATAATGACCCCCAACAAACCTCCAAGATGACCACTGCCTTGCTAAAGAAGCTGAGGGTAAAGGTGATGGACTGGCCAGGCAGGTCTCCAGACCTAAACCCTATTCAGCATCTGTGAGGCATCCTCAAACGGAAGGTGGAGAAGTGCAAGGTCTCTAACATCCACCAGCTCCATGATGTCGTCATGGAGAAGTGGAAGAGGACTCCAGTGGCAACCTGTGAAGCTCTGGTGAACTCCATGCCCAAGAGGGTTAAGGCAGTGCTGGAAAAAAATGGGGGCCACACAAAATATTGACATGTTGGGCCCAATTTGGACACTTCACTAAAAGAAAGCTAAATCTGTCTCAAAAATTATATAAATTTAATTTGGGTACAGTTTGCATGACTAAGTAATTGGCATTCAAAGTGTCACAGTGATGAAAGCTGAAATATGGCCTGGGCAAGAAGGGGGTTAAAGTGTCCAGTATTGAAGTGGTTAATCACTCCATATTACATAACCAATAAGCTTTGACAATCATTGCTCTAAGCTGATTTTTTTGCCATGCACAGCTGTTCCAGATTCGTAGCAAATTCCCCTCACTGTGTCGTCATGTCAAATAGATGCCACCAGCACTCCATTGCAAACATATACATATTTTTGTTAGTGCACCATCACATCAGTTAAGTAAGCCAATGTTTCAGGGCACCGCATGGCTCCTTCCATAAGGCATCATAGTAATGCTCTAAGGAAGAGACACTGCATGGCCCTAAGATGTTCACTTGCTTGACTGATGTGACATTGCACTAATAAAAGGGTGTATAAGTTTGCAATGGAGTTCTGGTGATGTCTCATCATTTAAAGGGATAAAACATGGAAATATGCATGTATTGCACAGATACAAAATACAAAAATTGACAAAATTGAAGCATTGCGCCACCATCCCAAAATGTATTGGTTGGTCGCACTACATGTCGTTGCTTCATGCTTCGAGTAAGGCGGCCCATCATATACAACTTTAGTTGCACAATCACACAACTAAAAATGGCCCACGTGCCCCTTGTCCTAATATTATTTTTTCCAGCAGGTCATCTAAGAAGCTGTTAGAGATTGGGTATAGTGGGGACACAAGCTCAGTATAAAATGCACAGCAATACATCTCTGTAAAGACATTTGATTTGTGTTCAGGAAAGTGATGGCACGCAGTTGGAGTGCTTGAGATTTTGTCTGACCTTTTCACACCTTGTAAGAAGTGTCTTTTTGAAGACTTTGTCACAGAAAAGCCTGGAGTAGTGTTGTGAAGGCCAGTGGGTAGAGCAGCGGAGAGGCTTGGGATAGAGACTGACCTGCACCTTGTCAAATTCAATTGAGCACAACACTTTGCTCTGGGGTATTAGTCACAGCACCTCACCAATGACATTTTATGATGCATGCTAATAACAGGATGACTCAGGCATGGCAAGGAATAATTCTAATTGTGTTAACCTCATAACGGCTGAATACCGTTTTATGCAAACCGCCTCCTAAATCACAATTGATTGTTTTCCTGCGTTCTGTTCCCAACCTGTTTGTTAGCTCCCGTGTGCCTGCTAACATACTCAGCACGATTCCATCCGTAAATCTACAAAATGAATGTGCCAAAAAAAAGCTCATATAGGATACATTATTATGCATTAGTAACTACATGACGCACAAAGCCTGGAGACCTGTGATAAATAAAAACTGATATTTGACAAAGCAAGATATTTGTAACATTTTACAGCACTGATAAATATTGAACTTCATGTTCTGAAAATCAAAGATGTATGCCATGGCTTCCAGATACTATTTTGACATGTAATAAAGTGCCAGTCACCTGCCCATTTTGCCTACCTGTATAATATAGCTATATTAACCTTATTTCTGGAATGAGGTGGTCATTTTCACCATTGAATATGCAACAGTGTATCCAAACATGCATGGTATAGTGTATAAACTGGTTAATAATGGGAGGTTTGCCTGCATACAGTAGTAATATAATATAATTAGTTCCTTGTGTTGCAAGGAACTGATTATATTAGATTATGTTATAATGCAATGAGAAGAGGAGATTAAGGGGGCATATGATCAACATGTGTAAATACATAAGGGGTCCATAGAGTGAACTTGATGTTGAGTTATTACTTTTTGAGATTCGTGGTTTACAAGTTAAAATCTTTTTTTTTGCTAGAAAATTACTGAGAACCCACAAACATTATATATTTTTTTTCAGACACCCTAGAGAATAAAATTACGTCATTGCAATACTTTATGTCACACTGTATTTGCGCAACGGTCTTACAAGCGCAATTTTTTTGGGGAAAAAAAAAATTTTTGAATTAAAAAATAAGACAACAGTAAAGTTAGCCCAATTTGTTTCTATATTGTGAAAGATAATGTTACACCGAGTAAATTGATACCCAACATGTAATGCTTAAAAATCTCCATTGGCAACGTTTAAAAAATTCTACAGGTTACCAGCTTTGAGTTACAGAGGAGGTCTAGGGCTAGAATTATTGCTCTTGCTCTATCGATCACTGCGATACCTCACATGTATGGTTTGAACACCGTTTTCATATGCGGGCACGACTTACGTATGCGTTCGCTTCTGCACGTGAGCTTGGCAGGACAGGGCAATTCAATTTTTTTTTTCTTATTTATTTTACTTTTTATTTTTTATTTTTACACTGTCCTTTAAAAAAAAAAAATGATAAGGTATTATTTTGACATGATATGGAAACTCATGCACTAGAAATTGAATAGAAGGGGTGGTAGCACTTAGCAGGGTGAAGAGTGCATTATAATATAGAAGATGGAGGTAATCTCCTCATAAAACACAAGGGTCTTTCTCCTTTTTTTTTTTTTTTTCTTTCACTATATGGATATGCACAAGCAGTTTTAGACCCAAATGCTGTGGGAGTGTATGGTTTTGAAGTGAAGTGAATTATGAATTAATGAATTGAGCATAAAAGTTGTGAGGGAGAGGTAAGGGGGGGAATCCCCCTTTTTTTCCCCCTTTCCTACTGGTGTTAACCACGTGCCTCTTTGTGGATGAAGGGGCGGTGGGGGCTTTCCTTCCGTCCTCTCTCCCCCCCTTTTTTTTTTTTTTTTACCCCCAATTCCCCCCATGCTTCTCCCCCCTCCCTTGTTGAGGGCTTAGAATGATATAAAATCAGTAAAAGCAGGGAAGAGAAGGGAAGGATGGAAACATGGACATTTTTTGTAAAATGTAATGTGAAATAGGAGTGTTGATGTTGTGTCTATCTTTTTGACTTTTGTTATAATTGTTTAAATGGAAAATTTAATAAAGATATTTAAATAAAAAAAAAAATTAAATTTGGGTCACTTTTATCCCTTGTAATAAAAAAAAAAATACGACAGGACCTCTTTAATGTGAGATCTGGGACAAAAAGACCTCAGATCTCATATTTAGACTTAAAATAAATGTCTTTTGAAAAAGGAAAAAAAAATTTCTCCTTTAAGAGCATTGTGTGGAAGTGACGTTTGGCATCGCTATCGTCATCCAATGTTATGGAGCCGAGTAGGGGCCATCTTTCCCTCACTCGGCTCAATGTTACTGAGGGGAGAGGACCCGATTGGCTCTGCCGCTACCAACGACTCCGGTAAGCGCCAAAGACGACCAGAGCATGTCGGAAGGGGGTCACCTCTCCCGCCGCAGATAAAAGTGATCTCACGGTGAATCCGCCACAGAGACCACTTTTATTTGAAAGCCAGCCGTCCGCTGTTTAAGAGGATACTGGGGTTATGGCAGCTATCTGCTGCCATAACCCCCGGTATCTAACGTCAAAGTACTGACGTAAAACGACGGCGGCTGGCCCTTCAGTGGTTAAGGTCATTACAGAGGATAAGGGGGCACTCTTTACGTCTGGATGAAAATCGACAAAGGTTTCTGTACAGTAAGAGCTGTAAAAATGTGGAAAAGACTCTCTCAAGCTGGTTCTGGTCAGCCCAGTAGATTGCTTTAAAAAGGCCTGGATTCTTTCTTAAATGTACATAATATAATCGGATACTAACTTTTTTAGGTAAAGTTGATCTAGGGAATATCAGATTGCCTCTCGGGGGATCAGGAAGGAGTTTTTTTCACCCACTGGAGCAAATTAAATCATGCTTTGATGGGGTTTTTGCCTTCCTCTTGTTCAACTGTGGGTATAGGATTGTGTGTATAGGATTTTATATATATATATATATATATTTTTTTTTTTACTTTTATTGATTGAACTAGAGGAACTTGTGTCTTTTTTCAACCAGACTAACTATGTGACTATGCATGAGGAGCTAAGCATTTAGATGAAAAAAGTACACAAAAAGTGTACTTATCCTTTTAATTGGCTATCCACAGTAAGTTGTGGTGCCAATCATTTTAAATGACACCCCAACGTATCTTGAAAACACAACTAAATGCATGTGTGTTGCAGATGGGAACCATCTGTGTGTTGTGGTGCGGTACATAAAAAAAAAACCTCTGTTTTTTGTGTGTTGTGGAATTGTATTGTGGAATGTTGGCAACCTCTTCAAAATGAATGAACTGCCTTAAAACCTTGCATAGTAACGTGTAAAATGCCACACATTCATTTGTGTGTGGTAATGCACTACCATTTGTACTGTAGAATAAAAATATTAAAGTGGATCTACACTGCATCTGAGTGCCACAAACCAATAACATTATTTAATTCATTTTTAATATTGAAAGCAAACTTCCCCATTCATCCATGGCTCCATTCTTGATTTTGCTGAGAAATCACTTTAAAAAACACCCCTAGCATTTCTGGCTGTGGCCATCTTGAGTAAGGGCAGATGATCCATGTAGCATTTATTTCCTGGAATCCTTCTGCTCTTAGCTCAACCATGTAGGCTAGAGAGTGCGTTTTTAGTTGAGGTATCCCTCTTTCCCTGCTGAAGACTCCTGGGATTTATGACATCATTTGCCTCGGTCTGGAAACCAGGATGTAACTGAAGAAATGTAAAAAAAAGTTGGAATCAAGTAAGTATGATATACTTTCCTATCTATTTACTAACATAGTCAATGTTGATTGAGAGAGTGAAGTTCCACTTTAAATAAATGCACTGTTTATTGCGTATAATCACAGAAAAATATGTGCAACATTTTGGCTTTACGTAAGGTTCCTTAATCAAGGCATGTATAACACAGCAAGGTATCAGAAAGATGTAGAGATTCAAAAGCCAGCAGTGCAAAAGCAAAACCCCTGAAAAACAACCCCACACCATAATCTCCCCTCCACCAAATGATTTGGACCAATGCACAAAGCAAGATCCATAAAGACATGGATGAGCGAGTTTGGGGTGGAAGAACTTGACTGTCCTGACCTCAGCCCAATAGAACACCTTTGGAATGAAAGAGAGCAGAGACTGCGGGCCAGGCCTTCTCACCCAACACCAGTGCTTGACCTCACCAATGTGCTTCTGGAAGAATGGTCAAACATTTCCATAGACACACTCCTAAACCTTGTGGACAGCCTTCCCAGAAGAGTTTTCTTTTTTTTTTTTTACCACCTCAGTAAACTGCCTTCCAAGTAGTTTTCACCTTGATATATTCATACAGGGTTTCGGCTTAGTCACATCATTGTGGTAATTTCCTTCTCATTTCCAACTTTATTATTATTATTAATAGTCATAAAAAAGAGAAAAAAAAACACATTCATATAAAAAATAATGGGACATCTCCGCTAATCACTATTACCCCACTATATTCTTATCGTCTACCATTTTAATCCCTCCCCTTCCCCCTTCGTTTTCTCTCTTCAGCTCCTCTCCCTACTTCATGCTCCCTTTCTCTCCCTCTTCCTCTACCCTCATTGGGCCTCTTTCCCTTCTACTTCACCCCTTTCACACCCCATTATTAGTATATAGTCTTTCGTCTTTTTAAATTCCATCCATTTCCCCCAGATGCTTTGATATTTACCTAAGGAGTGCTCAACTATATAAATCGTTTCTTCCATAGATCTTATCCACTCTATCTTTTCCAGCTACTCTCTGAATGATGGAGCCTCTGGAGTTTTCCATAGTTTCGGAATCAAACTTTTTGCTGCATTAAGTAAAGGGGGGACTAACATATTTTTATATTATTTTATTGGATTTCCTGTAGCATGGAATAGACATTCCCAAGCCTCCCGTTTAATTTGTACCCCTGTTATTTTATAGATCTTTTCAATAATCTCTTTCCAGTATTCTTCTATTTTAGGGCAATCCCACCACAAATGTGCAAAGGTACTCATTGCATCACAATCAACAATCCAACAGTTCGGGGGATCTTCCCTACCTGTCCTTTGCATTCTCTGTGGTGTCATATACCATCATGCCATTAGCTTGTAATTCATTTCGACTGTCCCCAGATCTCTGGCTGATGAACTCGCCAACTTTAAGATCTTTTCTCTATATTCTCCCTCCGGGATGTTTTCCCAGTTCTTCCTCCCATTTTACCAAGTAAATTGGGTTCTTTGGTTCTGCTTCATTAATCAAGATTTTATATATTTTTTAGATACTTTGTTTTATGCAATGTGGTGAGCTAAATAATCTCTCTATTGACCTCATTTCTCCCTTTCCCCTCAATGACTGTGGAAGTGACTGCATGAAGTGCTGTAACTGCACATATCTCCATCTAGTGGTTTTCTTCCCCATTCCTTTATAACCTCATGAAATGTGCAAATTCTATTCCCCACCATAATGTCCTGTAATATTATTTCATCTTTTTTTGCCCAATGACTAAAATAAATGTACTTCTCTTTTCCTGGTTTAAAGTAATCTGTATCTAGTAAAGGAATTTGTAGTGCATTATATTGCCTATTATTCTGTTTACTTATTGTGTCCCATATTTTAACCCCTTCAGATCCGCGATATAGCCAAAATACGGCTCCAGCGTGGATCTGAATTGCTGGGACGACGTCCATAGACTGTGCACGCTCCCAGCGCGCCAGGCCACCGCACGCTGCGTGGGGTTGCCCGTGTGTCGGGCGGACTCGATGTCCACTCGTGACCCGCGATCACCTGACAGAGCTGCAGAACGGGGAACCGCCGATGTAAACACGGCGGTTCTCCATTCTGTGACAGGGGACATACCAGATCTACTGATCCCAGTCACTGGGATCAGTTAGATCTGTTATGTCCCGACCAGCCCCGCCCCACACAGTTAGAACACACCCAGGGAACACAGTTAACCCCTTTACTGCCCCCTTAGTGTTAACCCCTTCACTGCCAATGACATTTATACAGTAATCAGTGGATATTTAAATTTCTGTATAAATGTCATTGGTCCCAAAAAAGTGTCAAAAATGTCCGACATGTCCGCTGCAATATCACAGTCCCAATAAAAATCACAGATCGCCGCCATTACTAGTAAAAAAAATAAAAACGCCATAAATCAATTCCCATACTTTGTAGACGCAATAACTTTTGCGCAAACCAATCAATATATGCCGATTGTGATTTTTTTTACGAAAAATATGTAGAAGAATATATATCGGCCAAACCCGATGAATAATTTTATTTATTTATTGGATATTTATTATAGCAAAAAGTAAGAAATATTGTTTTTTTTTGCAAAATTGTTGCTCTTTTTTTGTTTATAGCGGCGATCAGAAATGACGCAGAGGTGATCAAATACCACCAAAAGAAAGCTCTATATGTGGGGAAAAAACTATACAAATTTTGTTTGGGTACAACGTCGCATGACCGAGCAATTGTCATTCAAAATGCGACAGCGATGAAAGCCGAAAATTGGTCTGGGCAGGAGGGGGAGTTTAAGTGCCCAGTAAGCAAGTGGTTAAAAGTGTTTTTTTGTGATAATATTTGTGCTATTTGCTAATTTTCTAAAATTTTGTGGTATCCATATAATTTTCCCCAGCTCCACCTTACTTTGCATTTTCTCAATTTCTACCCAACCTTTTCCACCCTTTCTATGTATTCATTCTGCTATATGAGCTATTACCACTGCCTGGGTAGTATTTTTTAAAATCCGGGGCCGCTAGACCTCCTGCCTCTCTATCTTTTGCCAATACCGCATAGAATATCCTAGAGTGTCTATTCGCCCAGATGTATTTTAGCGTTATTGTTCTTAATTTTTTAAAGAACTCTTGCGAAACTGGAATAGGAATCATTTGGTACAGGTAAATCAATCTCGGGAGTATATACATTTTTACTGCATTTATTTTCCCTATCCACGAGAGAGGTTTCTGTCTTAAACTATTTAGGTGCTCTTCAATTTTATTTAACATTGGAATGTAATTTATTTCATACAATGCTCTCACCGAGGGCGTCAGTTCTACCCCTAAATATCGCATTTCTTTCTCACACCATTTAAAGGGGAATTTTAATTGTATCTCTTGCTGTTCTTTTTTGGAACTGGAAATGTTTAGAATTTCTGTTTTAGTTATGTTTACTGTAAAGTTCGATACCTTACCATATCTGCCTAATTCTTCAATTATATTAGGAATCGTAGAACCCGGTTTAACAATATACAGTAGAACATCATCTGCGTAAGCAGCTACTTTGTGCGCTCTCTCCCCAATTCTTACCCCCCCCTAATATCTGAGTTCTTCCGAATTGACTCCAACAGGGGTTCAAGTGTTATTACAAATAAGATTGGGGAGAGAGGGCACCCCTGCCTTGTCCCATTGTATAGGCCCATGGCCTGTGAAAGCATCCCATTTATTTTCACCTTAGCCATCGGTTGGGAGTATAGAGCCGAAATCCACCTCATCATCCTATCACGGATTCCGATATGTCTTAACACTTCCATCATGAAGCCCCAGTCTACTCTGTCGAATGCCTTTTCGGCATCTATCGACATGAGTATGACTGGGGCCTCCCTTCTTTCCCCTTCGTGTAAGGCCAGTAACATCCTAAGGCAGTTATCTCTTCCCTCCCTTCCCAGGACAAAACCCGTTTGATCCTCATGAATCCACCTTGGCAGGAACAGTTTTAATCTATCCGCAATTATTTTAGAATACATTTTTATATCTATTCTTATTAATGATATTGGTGTATAATTTATGGTAAACTAGTGTCTTTACCTTCTTTTAATATAAGAGTTATGTATGCCATCAATTACTCTTCCCTTATTTTTTCCCCTTCTGCCAGTTTATTAAAGTACTCCCATAATTTAGGCACCAGTATATTTTGAAACTTTTTATAATATAGAATCGAGTACCCATCTGGACCCGGGCTCTTCCCCTGGGCAATATCATTAATCGCTTTGACTATTTCCTCCTTTGAGATTGGATCTTCCAAATAACTCAGTTCCTCTGTGGGCACCTTTGGAAGGTCTAGGTCGTTCAGATACTCCCGAACTACCTGCCTTCTTTCACCTTCTCCCCCTCCTTCTTCTTTCTGTTTAACATTATATAATTTGCTGTAGTAAGAATGGAACACCCTTGCTATCTCTGGTGTTGAATGTACTATCTCGCCCTTCTCGTTTTATATTTTAGGGATAAATGTCGCACTCTTTTTTTCCTTTACCCTCATCGCTAACCACTTCCCTGTCTTGTTCCCCCATTGATATCTATCTTGCTAGGTGAGCTGCCCTTCTTCTGTCTTGTCTGTCTCCAACCAATACGCATACTCCACTTTTTTTTTTAATAGCTCTTGTTTCCCCAGGGTCCCTTTCTTTCTAGTCTGGTTCTCCAAGTCCTGAATTTCTTTATAGAGAATATCCATCTTCTCCAACCTTTCTCTCTTCTTTTTCGTACCTACCTTAACCAAGATCCCCCTCATGTAGGCTTTATGTGCCTCCCATAGGAGAGATTGTGATATCTCCTGTGAATCATTAATAGCAAAAAAACTCTCTAGCTCCTTTCCCAAAAACTCAATTATCTTAGGGTCCTGAATAAGTGAATCATTTAACTTCCACATCGTTCCAGCCCATGCCTCAGTCCTGACTTCAATCCTAGCCCACACCGGGGCATGGTCTGAAACAGTGGTGGCCTCAATTTTAACTTCCCTCAGCATAGGTAGCATCCGGTGCTCAATCAACACATAATCTAACCTAGAATATGAACCATGTACTGCGGAGTAGTGCGTGTAGTCTCTACTCCCGGGGTTACATACCCTCCACACGTCCACCAGTTGATGTTCTTTCAATAATTTTTTAATTATGTTGTGTCTGCGGGCTAGCGCATGTCTAGAACATCCCGTTGAATCGATACGAGGCTCTGCGCATATATTAAGATCCCCAGACACCATCAGATTCCCTTCTTTAAATTCCCCTAATTTTTTTTATATTTTCCTTAGGAAGATTTCTGGGTGCTTGTTTGGGGCGTATATGTTTGCGAAGGTACACTCCGTGTTCCACAGATTCCCCTTTACAAACAGATACCTCCACTCGGGGTCTGCCAATTGTTCCTTTATTATAAACATCACCTCTCTACTAAATCCAATGGCGACCCCCCTTGCTCGGCCCAAAGTTGAATCCCCTTAATACCAGTTGGGGAACTGGTTTGACGTCAGTCTAATACCAGAAGCATGGGCGATATGCGTCTCTTGTAGGCACACTACCTGCGCCTCCAGATACATTAATTCTTTATTCACCTTATATCTTTTTCCAGGGGTATTGAGCCCTCTGATGTTATATGTTACTAGTTTTATTGTCTCCGTGAGCCAAGAAGGGGGGCCCTCATCGTTTACCCTATCCACCACCTTAGAAGAGGGAGAGAATAAAAGAGAAAACAACCCATTCCTAATCCTCCCCTATCCCACCTTCTCACTCCCTCCCTACCTCCCCTCCCTCCCCTATTCTTAAATCCCATCCCTAATTGTACGGCTATTCTGTTCCGTCCCTTGTGTGGAACTGGAGACGCTCCCTAGAGTATCTCCCCAGAGTATCTCCCTCTAACCACACCTTTTAGAGGAGTTTTCAAAACCCTTCCGCCCCCCCTCCCCTCCCCATCCCCCCACCCGCACCCACCTCCACTTCTAATTATTTTATTCCCTTCCCCTCTAACCAATCATTATGTTTCTCCGTGATACATCTTTCCTCCCCTTAAGGTAGCCGGGAAACCCCCACCAATAAGTTATATTGGCTTTTCTTAGATATTCTGTTAATGGCTTAAGCGCTCTCCGCCTTGCCAGAGTCTCTAAGGAGAGGTCCGAGAACATCTGTATTTCTGCTTCTTCTAATACTATTTTGTCCATCTTGTGTGTTTTCTCAATAATTCTCGTTTTCTCCTCCACATAGTGAAATCTCACTATTACGTCCCGGGGAGTATTGGACCCTCTAGGTTGGAACCTGTTGATCCTATGGACTCTGTCTATTTTCACCTCCTCAGTCATTTCTTTATCCAGTATTGGATTAAATAGCCCATTCATCACTCCCACTAGATCCTCATCCTTGTATTTTTCTGATAGGCCTCTTATACGCAGCGTCTTCTGGCTCCTGTTCTCCTGATCCTCCATTTTGTATGCCATGTCTCTGTTTACCCTTTGCAGCACTTTTATATGTTTGTTCAATTCTTCCAGTTTCCAATCATATGCGCCTAATCTTTCCTCCATCTCTTCCACTCTATGGAGGACGTGGCCAATGTCTGTTCTGATTGCTGCAATGTCTGTCTTTGGAGATGTTTCAACTTTAGTTAGCATTTCTGTTAGGATCTCTTTTATTTGGGGAGCACTTATTTGAGTCCCTATAGTCCCATCTATAATCATCTGTCCTATCCCCCTTTTCTCTTCAGTTCCCCAGCTTGTGTTTATTGAACTTTTTGCGTTTGGGTCTTCCCGCTTCCTGGGGGGGTACATTCAGCATTGAATTTCCTGAACGCTAATTTCAGCAGCCATATATCGCTGTATCCCTACTGGACTAGCAGTGGTCTGGTTGCTTTTACTGGGTCCACTCTTAGTCGTTTTGCCCTTCATATTTCTAAGGTGGTCTAATGGGTCTCTCAGTACCTTCAAAAATGTAGGTGTCCTTAGTACTTTAGTATTATTTATCAGCAAGGTCTTTTACTTAGTGTGATATCTAGGTGCCAGTATGCCAGAAGATAGACCTTGATATTCATGCATATAAACAAAACCAACAGTCTAATTTATCTCTCACTCTCTAAAAAAGCATTTCGTATCTATTGCACCTTTGGCTGGCTGTCTTTCCTCCTCTGCTGGGGGGCTCTGTTGTTTTAGCAGCGGGTGCTGCTGCACTCCAGACCACTCACCCTGCTAGTTTGGCGGGTCCACTCCTCCTGCTGCGGCTTCTGCTAGTGCTGAGCTACCCAGCTACGGAGGGGGACAGCAGCACTCCCGGGACCAGGGCTGCAATGCTCCGGGACTCATGCAGCCTCGTCCCTCTTATTCCCAGCCTTTGGTTCCCGCTTCTCTTACCCTGTCCTCCGTCACTCCCGGTCCTGTGTGGGGTTGCTTCAGCCCGCCGACCGCAGTAGGGGATACCTGGCTTTTTACCCCGCCGGCCGGTGATCGCCCTGGGCGGCTTCAGCTTCAGGGTTCATCCTACTCATGCGAGCTGGCGTGGAGCGGGCGCGCCTTCCCAGAAGAGTTGAAGCTGTTGTAGCTCCAAAGGGTGGGCCAACTTAGTAATGAACCCTACTAATTAAGACTGGGATGCCATTAAAGTTCATGTGTGTGTAAAGGCAGGCGTCCCAAAAATTTTGACAATATAGTGTACTTACAAATTGCTTTAAAAAAAAAATTTTAAATTATAAATGATGCCATGGTATTAGCACCCTATTACAATTGTCTAGTATCTTTCAATTGTTTTTGATAGGCAATCTTGAACTCAACACATTTCCCAGACTAAGATAATCTGCTTCCTCAGGAGTCAGTAGGGTCAATAGTGAAACAAAAAGTTAAACATCAGTAGTAAATAGTCATTAATTATATAATAGAGTGATAAATCTACCATCAAAACAAAATATTACAATGCAAAACAAAAAAACCTGCAGGATACCTTATGTCCCACTAGATGGATGGAAAAATCTGAGCTGAGACCATGGCCTGGGCAGGAACCGTGGAATAAGGTCCACCAGTCCCTTAGATTAACATATCCCCAAGTTCAAAACACATAAGTAGCATATATATGTAGAAATATCCTTTTTTACTATTACCACTATAGCATATGTGATCATGCACCCTTTTGCAAAACTGCCTCTTGGTCTTACCCACATAGAATGCCCCACAGTCACAGCTCATAAAATTGACTACACACCATCAGTGACGCACTCTACATGGTGCCTGGGTTGTAAAGAGTGGCTGGATCATGACAGCTCATGGCTGTTTATCCGACTGCCTTGTTATACCATTTATTATAGAAACAGCCAAAGAGTGCACAGTCTATAAACAAAACAATACACTGAAGTAAGGCATAGAATGCTAAAATACAGATCTAGTACAGAAAGCAGAAACATGTTCAAAAATGGACTTAAACACGGGAACAGAAGGTATTAAAAGGTAAACAATATTCATTGTTGCAGTATGACAATCCTACGTTAATTATTCTGTTTTATATACTCTCTCAGGGAAATAAGTTTAAAAAAAAATGCCTCGTACAGTCAGACTGATTGGTTTGTGCTGTGCAAGCTCTCTAATGGATATGATGCAGGGTCCTGAAGTATTTATCTAAATGTTCCAACTGTCACTCCTCATTTTATTGAAAGAAGGAATTAAACACAGGCACAGGGCTGCTGACAGCTTCCTAGAGCATTAGTAAGCTTCATATGAGATGCAGAAGGTTACTTACCACTAATGCTATCTTGAATCAGTCTCTCTGGCATTGTGGCTGACATCTTGAAGCAGTCTCTGAGGAGCTGTTGGCCATCTTGGATTTCCTTGTGTTGGAATGCACCAGTCATCTTGGCTAAGTGCAGGCAAGCAATCTGAACTCTGCCAAAGCAGCCTTTTTTTCTTTGCTTCAGTTTAATTTACAAACAATTTTGTAGTTCTTTTTAAACATTTTAAGCAAAGGAGAATGCATATTTTGCATTTTTCAGGAGAACCATGCACTTAATTCAGCAACATGAAATGACTGCACCTAGGGTTGCCACCTCATCCCTTTAAACCCGAACACATATGAATTACACAGGTTCTGAGGCTAATTTAATGCAGCTAAGGCACCAAGTGAGTTTAATTACCACCTTAATCAGCCACAGTGTGTTCGGGTTTAAAGGGATGAGGTGGCAACTCTAACTGCACCTAAGATTTGCATCACTTGTTAGTCAGAGATTTTGATACTTCTTTGCAATATAGCTATTTTGGTTTAGGCCCCTTTCATGTGGAATGGATTGTGCTTGCTCAATGGGGGGTTGCTCCGCTAATCCCCACTGAACAGACAGATGATAGGTCCCCGTTCCGCTGTGCAGAGCGGACTTGGACACAGTCCCGCTCTCCTCTATGGGGAAAATGGATGGAAAAGGACCGCCTGTCAGATCCTATCCTATCCGATCCACCAGATGTATGGAAAATAGGATCACCATCCATATGGATTTCGCGGACAGGATCGGATAGCGGTGGATGTCAAAACTGGCAGGAGGACCTGATCGGACAACCCGTGTGAAAGGGCCCTTAAGGTAGTTGTCAAGAAGGGCCAACATTTATTTTTAATTAGAGATTAAGGGCTCGTGATAATGGGCTATTGCATTTCCATAGGATAGTAAAATAATAATGAGGATTACTTTCTTATACCTCAAGGGCTGGTTCACAGCACAATTGCTGTGTTCTAGATGTGTTTCTGCATGCATAGTTTTGATGTGTCCGGTGCATTTTTGATGCGTTTCATAACGTTTTCCCCCTCTTTTTTTTCATCTCAATTGATGATATGTGTGTTCTGGTGAGTTTTTGTGTTCCATACAGAAAACAATTTTCTAGTTTTGTTGATTGCCCTGGAACACACTGCATTGTTGTAAACTAGAGCCATAAGGAATCCATTGTAAAAACTGTCCATGCATTTTTGATGCAGAAAAAAACACATTTTTCCAGGTATCTTAAAGCCGGTCATGTGACTCCCGGCAGCTCTGCAACTACGATCCATGGCTACAGCGGGAGGAGCCGAGATCTCCCTCTGACATCAGCCGGGAGTCCTGTGACCGCCATGCTGGCCACTCGGCACCTCCCACTGTATTGCCCTGGATCATAGTAGCAGAGCAGCCAGGAGTCATGTGACCGGCCTGAAGATAACTGAAAAAAGGTATTTAGAAGCATCTTTTTAAAAAAACACTTACAGAATAAATTATCACCAGATAAAAGAGAAGGGCTGCCAGGATGTTTTGTAAAGTTTTTTTCAATGCGAATAGCGACAGGAGGGGGGGGCAGAGGGGCGTAAGCTGAGCTGACCATGGTAGTCAGGGCTCAGCAGCCATGATTATCGTGGTCAGCTCACAGAGAGAGACACAGGAAGTGGCAGGATCAACCAGGTTTTTTACAGTTTAGAGAGGGGCAGATTAGACAGTACATGCACTGTGCTGTTTAATCTGCTATAAGGGCCAGTTCACAATGCTGTGATGCGAGAACCCTGCGAATCCATCGCATGTCTCCCGGCAGCAGTTAACACTGCTATATGCAAACTGCAGGGAGTGTCAATACAAAGCTAATGACACCCCTAAATCGGTTTGCATATTGCACTGCGAACTGCAAACTCGCACAGGAATCGGATCACATGGTGTGAACACCCATGCAATCCGATTCTGCTGCTGCGGAAAAAAAGGGTCCTGTGCGAGTTTGCTCCGATTGCAAATTCAGCCATACTATCTCTATGGCTGAATTTGCATCGCACAGAGATTGCATGTGATTCACACTGCAGTGCGGTGTGAATCACATCCGATCTCTGGGATCGCAGCAGTGTGAACTGGCCCTTAGGGAACAGAAGCTCTATTTTTTTTCTTTTTTTAGGGTTTAGGGTAACTCCTTTGTTTGTGCCCCTTTGGGTTTTTTTTTTTGGGCGGGGGGGTTGGCAGTTTTGGAAAATGATAGCTGGCTGTAAATTAAAAAGAAAGGGAATTTTTAATCACATTAAAATAACAAAATGGATTGACAGCTTATATATATTATTATTATTTTTTTTGTGTGTGTGCAGTGTAGCTTTCCTGCCCATGTGCCACATTTCATGTTTCACATCCTTGCTACAACCTTCCATCTGCTTTCTGTCTGTAGCACAAATCTGTAACAGGCTACTACAAATGATGCTGCAGAATGAAGACATTACTTTGTGCATCAGCGTTCATCATTATATTTGCAGCGCTGTGATGCAGTCAGTTTGACATTAAACTTGTGCTGGCCAAATCATGTGATTTTAAAAACACCTCACTGTGGTATTTGAGTTCCTTGTATGACCTTTTTGAGGACAGCTACATGCAATTCCATCCACCTAGTTTACTGATTCCCTTTGTCAAGATATCAAAAATAAAATGTTTTAATTAATGGGACTGGCAATAAGTTGGTATTATTATGCCATCATTTTTACTGGGTCCTCTCTAGCAGATGACTTAACCTTTGCCTGACGTTGCTAAGGTAACTAATGGATGTAATTACTGTACTTTGTGTGATAGGAACACTTTAAGTAACACAGCTAACAAAGCTGCAAGATTAAAATCTTGTGTGACACAGGCAGGGTATGTAGAGGAGACAATTTGGTTCTTGTTTGCAAGTTCGGATTGTACTTGCTGTTTGGGGGTGGTCATTAAACAGCTTAGGACGCAGTAGTGTTTCTGTATCTGAGAGACATGCTGGGCCTGACAAGGATGCCACAGTTTTAATCTGTAAATTGCACTAGCCAAGCCTGCTGGGATTTCCAATAATGTGTTTTGATGAGATGTTCCTTCTGAATTCACCCTGAAACCTAAGGATAGAACGAGCAATTATCAATTAGCTCATCAAATCTGGCTCTTTGCCTGCTGCTCTCCCAACACCAGGGATGTTCAGAAGAAAGGAGGCCTACTTAAACTGTCATATATTCTTTTGGGGCTAATGCTATTAAAGGATTCACGATTATTTGGTACATCCAATTGAACATGAGTGAAAAATTGTATGTTTCCGTTTGCATCGATTGAAATTTTGCTACAAATGGAAGTCTTTTGGAACAAATTTGTAAAATGTCAGATGAGATCACATTTAATTACTTTCTGAACTAATGCTGCCATTGAAAAGTAAACAACAGTGACATTTACATATGCCACAGCCTAGTCACTTCCTGGTAGTGATGGTGCTTACTGGCTATATCACTGTACACACATTCCAATTGGCCAGTGAACGTGGCCAATTGTGTTATAAGTAGTGTTGAGCGAACCCGGACTGTAACGTTCGGGTCCGTACCGAACTTTAGGGTGTCCGTGGCACGGACCCGGACCCGGACATTTCAAAAATCGTTCGGGTTCGGTCCGGGGTTCTGCTATTTTACTCCACGTGTTGAGAAGCTGCAGGGCAGCCAATCAACAAGTGTTTCACTGGTTTGCCCTTAGAAGCCATCACAGCCATGCCTACTAATGGCATGGCTGTGATTGGCCGGTGCATCATGTGACCCAGCCTCTTTATAAGCTGGAGTCACAGTGCTGCAGTCACATGCTCCTTGGGTTAGTATAGGGAAAGGTAGCTGACGGCGTGAGGGACAGATTTTAGCCATTTTAAGACCTGATCCTGCATCCTGAGATAGATTACTTTACTACTGCTGTCTGTGCTGTTGCTCTGAGGACAGATAGCAGAAATTAGAGATTTCACATACCGCTG
>BLSH010440646.1:467266-488420 GCA_018402905.1 Glandirana rugosa
ACCCCTCCCTTTTAACGATTAACCCGGGTTTAACCTGTAAAAGTGAACCCCACATGAGTGAAAACAACGGTCTCCAAATCCGTAATTACCGACACACAACTCAATAATACTCCCCTGTCGTTTAACTGTGACAATATGTTCGACATGTGAGTGATAAAATGTAACATCTTTTCACATTAAAGAAGTCACAACAGTGTACTTTTCTATCTTATTTTATAAATGTTTTTACACTCCCCAAAACACTCTATGACATATATAAGAATGTGACGGACTTGACTAAGATATATGATATGTAACTTACTCGACGTATACCAGATGCGACTTACGTTACATTATATATATGTATTTCACGAGTTTTTTTTTTCATTTATTTTCATTATCTTTCATCAACATCACTGTATTGTCTATTGAGGTGGGGGGGGTTGAATATTTCTGATTGCAAGTGTATATATATTACATTGCATTCAGCGTAGACCATATGCAGCTCATTCAATGTATAGTATATAGAATCAGTTCAGGCAGTGTAAGAATATATACAGTATCTCACAAAACCCCTCACATTTTTGTAAATATTTTATTCTATCTTTTCATGTGACAACACTGAAGAAATTACACTTTTCTACAATGTAAAATAGTGAGTGTACAGCTTGTATAACAGTGTCAATTTGCTGTCCCCTCATAATAACTCAACACACAGCCATTAATGCCTAAACCTCTGGCAACAAAAGTGAGTACACCCCAAGTGAAAATGTCCAATTTGGGCCCAATTAGCAATTTTCCCTCCCCAGTGTCATGTGACTCCTTAGTGTTACAAGGTCTCAGGTGTGAATGGGGAGCAGGTGTGTTAAATTTGGTTTTATCACTCTCACTTTCTCATACTGGTCACTGGAGGTTCAACATGGCACCTCATGGCAAAGAACTCTCCGAGGATCTAAAAAAAAAGAATTGTTGCTCTACATAAAGATGGCCTAGGCTATAAGAAGATTGCCAAGACCCTGAAATTGAGCTGCAGCATGGTGGCCAAGACCATACAACAGTTTAGCAGGACAGGTTCCACTCAGAACAGGCCTCACCATGGTCGACCAAAGAAGTTGAGTGCACATGCTCAGCGTCATATTTGAATTGCTGCAGAGGTTGAAGAGGTGGGGGGTCAGCCTGTCAGTGCTCAGACACGCCACACACTCAAATTGGTCTGCATGGCCATTGTCCCAGAAGGAAGCCTCTTCTAAAGATAATGCCCAAGAAAGCCTGCAAAAAGTTTGCCGAAGACAAGCAGACTAAGGACATGGATTACTGGAACCATGTATTGTGGTCTGATGAGACCAAGATAAACTTATTTGGTTTAGATGGTGTCAAGCGTGTGTGTCGGCAACCAGGTGAGGAGTACAAAGACAAGTGTTTCTTGAAGCATGGTGGTGGGAGTGTCATGGTCTGGGGCTGCATGAGTGCTGCCGGCACTAGGGAGCTAGAGTTCATTGAGGGAACCATGAATGCCAACATGTAACGTGACATACTGAAGCAGAGCATGATCCCCTCCCTTCAGAGACTGGGTTGCAGGGCAGTATTCCAACATGATAACGACCCCAAACACACCTCCAAGAAGACCACTGCCTTGCTAAAGAAGCTGAGGGTAAAGGTGATGGACTGGCCAAGCATGTCTCCATGCCTAAACCATATTGAGCATCTGTGGAGCATCCTCAAATGGAAGGTGGAGGAGCGCAAGGTCTCTAACATCCACCAGCTCTGTGATGTCGTCATGGAGGAGTGGAAGAGGACTCCCGTGGCAACCTCTGGTGAACTCCATGCCCAAGAGGGTTAAGGCAGTGTTGGAAAATAATGGTGGCCACACAAAATATTGACAGTTTGGGCCCAATTTGGACATTTTTACTTAGGGGTATACTCACTTTTGTTGCCAGCTGTTTAGACATAAACAGCTGTGTGTTGAGTTATTTTGAGGGGACAACAAATTTACACTGTTATACAAGCTGTACACTCACTACATTACATTGTAGCAAAGTGCAATTTCTTCTCTCGTGGCCGCCGCACGGTGCATAGGCGTGCCCGTGGGTTGGACAGACTTGATGTCCGCTGGAGACCCGCGATCGCCTAATAGAGCGGCAGAACGGGGAACCACCAATGTAAACACTGTGGTTCTGTGAGGGGGGATATGACAGATCTACTGTAAACACAGTTGATTGATAAAAAAACATGAGTGATAGAAATGTTTTTGTGTTGTCATTCATATTCTCTGAAAAATGACCAAGAAATCATAAATACTGCCAGGGTATGTAAACTTATGAGCACAACTGTATATACAGTAAATAGTTACAGTGTTCTGCCACCACCAACACCTAAGTTCCAATTTTTCTGCACCTGTTATATAGTGTTCTGCCACCACCAACACTCAAAGCCCAATTTTTCTGTACCTGTGTCATGAACCCATAGTCATACATGTCCTGTCTGTTTGCTTACCTCTTGGTTGTGTCAGCTTAGAGGCCGTTCGCATCACTACCTGTGGGCTAAGTAATCTTCTCTCAGTGAACTCCACCCCAGCCTCCAATTAAGCAAACACTATATTAGACCATGTGCTGCAAAGCCTCCTTGCCGATCAATGTTGTGTGTGTTTGGCTTTGTGTGTGGTTGTTACTGTTGTATGCTCTGTGTCTATTTCCGGTTACCAATCTTAGGCTTGTTCTGACTATCCCTGCCTGCCTGATACCCCAATCTTTGGCTTGTTCTCTGTTTCTCCTGTCTGCTAGTGGCCCTGACCCTTTGCTAGGCTGCTCACTATCCTTTGTGGTTCCTGCGCTGCTGCTTCCTCTCTTCCACCTGTAGCGAGCGTGAGCTAGGGGATCCCGGGGGCCGCAACCTGGATCCAGTTGCAGCCAAATCCATCCTCACCACCAGAGGCTCTGGAGAATACCTACTGGCTCTTAGACTCCACGCTCTGGGGAAACCGATGCACTAGCTCCCTGTGTTCCAGTGTCCATGCTCCAGGGGCCCCTCTTCCTGTACCAGTCGGAACTCATTAGCAGCAGTCAGCTATAGGTCCACAACCTTAGTGGTGTGCTTCGCAACCCTCCGGTGCGCACCTGTCACCTGACCCAAGGTGTCTTGACAGTTTGATCGGCCATGGACCCAGCTGATGTCCAGCTATCCGCCGATGATTCGATGCAGGACATAGTCCACAGACTTGAGACCCAGGAGTCTAGTCAGACCCAGGTGATGCGATTCCTTCAGGATCTGGCTTCCCGCTTTGAGCAGCTTCAGTCCTCCTTAGGACCTCCGGTTCATCAACCTCAACCGCAACCTGCTGCCATATCTGTTCCAGTCACGTTCGTAGCTGCAAACCCTTTGAGGTTACTCTGGGGGCTCTAAGTCCTGCAGGGTGTTCCTTAGTCCGTGCACCATTCATTTTGAGCTTCAGCCCCAAAACTTCCCATCTGATCGGGCGAAGGTGGCCTACATTATTTCTCTCCTGTCCAGCAAGACTTTAGCTTGGGCCGCCCCTCTGTGGCAGAAGAGTGACCCCATGGTTTCTAGTCTGTCTAGTTTCTTGAAACTCTTTCGGAACATCTTCGAAGAACCAGGTCATGCCTCTTCAGCGGCCGTGGCCTTTTACGTCTCCGCTAGGAGTCTTTTTCTGTGGGCCAGTATGCTCTCCATTTTCGGATTTTGTCTGCTGAGCTAAACTGGAACAATGAGGCCTTAGTTCCAACGTTCTTACAGGGCCTCTCTGATAGAGTGAAAGATGAATTAGCGGGTAGAACCATTCCGGCAGATCTGGACGACGTGATCTCCCTGTGTAACCAGATCGACGTTCGCTTCCAGGAGAGGACCCTAGAAAAGAGATGCCAGCGCCCCTTGGCCCCTAGTCAGCCTGAGCTCCCCTCTATGCGACCCATGGAGCATCCCCTGCCAACTGAGGAACTTATGCAGCTTGGCTGGACCAGGCTATCTCCCGAGGAACGTGCTAGGCGTAAAACTCTGGGCCTGTGTCTCTACTGTGGGGGCAAAGGTCATTTTTGTGACACTTGCTCACTGCATCTGGGAAACGCTTGGGTCTAATACATCTGGAAGGTGGAGTATTGGACCCAGAAACATCACCTTCATGGCTACTCCTGTCAGTGTTCCTGCATGTCGACGTTTCTCCTCATTCGGTCTTGGCTTGGATTCTGGAGCTGCCGGCAACTTTATGGACTGGAATACTGCATGTTCCTTGAAGCTTACCCTTTCAACCCTCACCACTCCATTGGATCCTCACCACTCCAGCGATCGATGGCACTGTTCTTCCAAGAGGGCCTATCCGCTTCCAGACAATTCTGATTAAGATGTCAGTTGGAGTACTCCACCAGGAGGAGATATCCTTCCTTGTCCTACCTAAGGCCTCAACCCTCATTGTATTGGGCCTTCCCTGGTTACAGCTCAATTCCCCACACATTGAGTGGACTTCCGGGCAGATACTGGCTTAGGGTTCCTCCTGTTTCTCATCCTGCCTACCCAAGGCTGCTCCTAAAGAGAGACTTGCTGTTGTCACCACCTCTGCTCTTCCCACTGCATATAGCGATTTCCAGGATGTCTTCTGCAAGAAATCAGCTGAAGTGCTTCCTCCTCACAGGTCATTTGACTGTGACATTGACCTTGTTCAAGGAGTGACTCTGCCCAGGGGTCATACCTATCCTCTGTCCTTCCCTGAGACCCAGACCATGTCAGAGTATGTTGCTGAAAACCTAGAGAAAGGGTTCATTTGGAAATCCTCATCACCGGCGGGGGCAGGATTATTTTTCGTTGCCAAAAAGGATGGCACCTTAAGACCTTGCATTGATTATCGAGGTGACAATCAAGAACCTATACCCCTTGCCCCTAATTTTTGAGCTGTTCGACAGATTGAAAGGCGCCTCCGTCTTTACAAAGTTGGAACTCAGGGGTGCCTACAATCTGATCCGGATAAGGGAAGGCGACGAATGGAAAACCACGATTAACATGAGAGATGGGCATTATGAATGCCTGGTTATGCCCTTTGGGCTGTGTAACGTCCCAGCTGTATTTCAAAACTTCATCAATGAGGTCTTCAGGGATTTGCTGTATCAATTTGTGGTCATCTATCTGGATGACATTTTAATATTTTCAGAAAATCTGCTTGTCCACAGAAACCATGTCTGGGTTGTACTCCAATAACCTGTATGCCAAGCTGGAGAAATGTTCTTTTGAATGTTCTGAGGTCCTGTTTCTGGGATGCTTTGTCTCCAGTTTGGGTCTTTGTATGTTTCCCGAAAAGGTCTCAGTCATTACCAACTGGCCCCTTCCTTCCGACCTCAAGGCAACACAGCGATTCACACAGCGATTCAACTTTACAGTTCGGGTTCGCTCAACTCTAGTTGTGGGTAATTTTTATTATAAATATATTTTTCTTCCCATAGGTCCATGAATAAGTTGGCCACACTCGGTGCATAACGATCCTCCATCGCCACTCCCTTCGTTTGGATGTAGTATTCTTTGTCATACCAAAAATAGTTGGATTCTAAACAAAGTTTGAGTCCTTCCAGGAAGAAGTCAATTTGGGTTTGTTTCATTTTTGTTCTTTCATGTAAGGCTTTTTTTTTACCCCTTTCAGGCCGTCTGCTTGCTTGATGCTGGTGTATAAAGCATTTACATCTCAGTGACTAGTAGGCAATTATTAAGGTCTGGAATGTCTTGCATCTCTTTGATTAGTTGTAAACTGTCTCTTAGGTAGGATCTGCCTTCCTTCACCAGGGGTTTTAAATACTTATCCAGGTATTCACCCAGTCTGGAGAACAAAGAATCTATGCCCATGCCATTTACTATAGGCCTGCCTGGCAGTTTTTCTAGTCTTTTGTGAATCTTAGGGACATAGTATATAATAGGTGTCTTACTAGATTTTGGGATCAAATATTTTGCTTCTTTTTTGTTTAAAATCCCCATATGTTTTCCCTTTTTGACTAAGGCCTTCAGTTTATTCTCAAATGTCTTCTTCGGATTACTCGGCAGTTTATGGCATGTGTTCTCCACTTTTAGTAGATTCCTCATTTCCTCTTCATGGTCTTTTTAATCTAATATTACCAATCCACCTCCCATATCTGCTGGTCGTATTACCACATTTCTCTTTTTGCCTATTGTTTTGATCTTCTGCCAAATCTGTCCTATATTCCTTTTTTCTGTTTCCCATCTTCTTAAGGTCTTATTCTACTATTTTTTTGAAGGCTATTAAACAGTCTCCCCCTGTAGTTTGGGCGTTGAACACTGATTTGTTTCTAAAATCTGTATGTATGTAATCCGTAGGCTCCTCCGGTCTGTGTTTACTTTGGGTCGCATAAAATCGCTTTAGGTTCAATTTCCTCATAAATTTTTTGTAAATCTATATATACCTCAAATTTTGTCTAACGATTTCTCAGGTGCGTATTTCAGTCCCAGATCCAGTACTTGTAGTTCTTCTTTAGTAAATTCAGTACTACTCAAATTGTAGATGCCCATTCCTAATGTTCTCTCCTTCTTTTCCCTCTTCTTTCCTCCTCGTTTACCTCTCTTTGGTTTTCTCTTACTGGATGGTCTGGTGTATAGTCCTGTGGTGGCTACTGGTCCTGGTGTGTGACCTTGGGTTTGTGGTGTCCTGGTGCCATCTCAGTCCTACAGGACTGCAGGATTACATCAGGAGATATGATACCAAAATCCAAACCTAAAAGCACAATAAATTTAAGAGGGATGTCTTGGATTACACCAATAGGAGAGTGTATAAATGGCAACAGAATCTAGAAGAATACTCAGAAGAAATGGATGAGAGCTCTTCAGATGGTGAACAGGAGGAAGAAAGAACACCAGCAGACACAGTTAGAACACCCCGTACACCTAGATATCTCCCCATGATAAGAAGACATAGACAGGAATCAGGGGACAGGCCGGCAGAAACTAGAACCAGATCTACCCATAGGGGCAGATCACCACTCACCCCAAGGTTCACTATTCCCACACGGAATATGTATTCCCCACTCAGGGACAGGGGACAAACCCCACATTGGCCGCAGGAAAGAAATCCGAATCACGGGGGTTTTCAAGGGAGCTAGAGAGACAGGCCCCCCGGGAGATGGAATCACTATGGCCCGCCCAGGGCAGAAGAATAGAAGAGGGCCAAACCCCATTGGAACAACCCACAAGGTTGGAGAGGCCAACCAGAATACAGGAGGAAAGAGGATCAAGATGTCACCAAGGATCGAACATGGGAAGAAGAGACTACAGAGGACCGAGATGGCACCAGGACACCACATACCCAAGGTCACGATGATGTGTTTAAAATCTGGGAAGGAACAGAGGAATCATTCAGAGTGCTCATGGAAGATATCAATAAAAACAGCTATGGTATCAGGCAAATGTGATGAACAACAGGTGGATTATCTGGATTTACAAATAGAAAATATTAATGGGATACTATCCACCAAAACTTTCTTCAAACCAACAGATAAAAATGGCTACATCCCAATCACAAGTTGCCACCACCCAAAGTGGAAGGGCAATATACCTAAAGGACAATTGATGAGACTAAGGAGGAACTGCCAGAAGCTGGAAGATTTCAACACACAAGCAGATCAGATCATTATGGACATTTTGGAATCAATAAAATCAACGAACATTGTAGAGGGAGTAACAAAAAGATTAGAATATCCCAGAATGAAACGAGGTGTATATACAAATTAGGTAGCTTGGTTCCGGGAGGCCTCAATATAGACATAGATCTCAATTGCTTTATCACCAAGTTCTAACATGTCCACTTGGACTAGTAATGCGAGCAAAGTCCTATTTTTTCATACGAGCCACAGCCTATCCTCAATAATCCCCCATTTTTTTTCTCCCCCTTGGTGTATTATTAGCCTAGTTTTCTGGAAGGATAGTGTTTTTTCACTATCTATATTACCACTGAAAAAGCCCCAGATACAATATTGGAAGTGTTTATATCAGAAGCAAGATAGTATTCCCTGGTCCAGATACATGGTTTAAATTATCATAGGTGGGCTATACACACAGGGGCATGTCTATTATCTAATGCATCCTGTATGCATTATACGTCTAAAGATTCCTACATTTCTCTCAGATATACCTGCATACTGACTTGGTGTACTTTCGGTGCTTGGATCAAGGTAATATACAGTGTATAAGGCTACTATATGTCAGTTAAAGGTTTAAAAGATACTAACTGGCTTTGCCCAGACAGATGGACAAAGCATTACCACCTTCAACCACTGGGAATTAATGCGCTCCAAATATTACCCCACTTACCACCAGGGGTCGCCCGGAGTACCACTGTTTGATTATATATATATATTTTGATATATTTATTTTGATATATTTATACATTTTTATTTGCCATCTAACTCGAGTAGTACATTAATACTTTAATATACCTCATATCAAACTCAAGCCGGGATCTTTTTTGTTCAGATACATATTTTTATACATATTTTTTATGTATTTTAAATTGGCTATCTATATAGATGCATGCTTTCCATATATTTTTTTATATATACTTTTTAATGCACTTGATATGCATCACACACATGCTTGTTTTTAAAATATTTAGAGACCCTCATACCCTTTTATATACCTACACACCATTAATTTATATTATAGCACTTTGAATAGACATTTCAATGTATAAATGGCTGTTACATGTCAGTGTAGAATTTTACAAGATACCAACAGGGTTTGTGCAGAGAGAGGGACAGAGCGTTATCATCTTTAACCACTGGTAAATAAAATGCCGTTTTTTTCATCGATCTACCACCAGGGGCCGTTTTGAGACGCGCTATCTGCATTATCTTTTATGTTTTATCATTTTATTTTTATAATTTCATTCTTCTGTTGAAACATACATCAGCCCCAACTAGCAGTTTATAAGTAAGATCAAGCTGATATACACGCTAACAGCCACAAATTAAATCAATGTGGGGAATATGCTGACACTTGGTCCGCCTCTAGGACAGTATATAAGCTGTGAGTCTATGGAGTCTGGCAACGCCTCAGAGGACGTCTATTACAAAACGCGTAAGACAGAGCCAGACTCATGTAATTACATCATTTCTGGTTTTGGAGAATCGGCCAGTGGAAAGCACGCCAACCCTCACAGGAAGCGTGCAGGACTTACTCAATACCCACCGAGCCGTTCTCAATACAGAAATCATGCTATCAATTGGATTTTATTATTAGATCTTTTATATACCCATTGTATCCGATGAATAAAGAAAACATTTTTAAAAAAAGGATCACACTATGGGCATTTTTTTGTATCTTCCCCCCTGCATCTGGGTACTAACGGTTGAGGACTACAGGGACCACAGCAATCCGAACATCCAGGAGACCCCTAGGATTACCAAACAGGCATCCAAGCATTTTACCCCTGCAGGGGTGACGCCGTTCGGTAAGTGGGGTATCCACAGGGGAGCACGTTTGACCTGCACCGGAGACTGGCCACCTATTATCTGCAATAGGGAACAGGATCTGTGTTTATTTAGAAGCTGTGGAAAGGACTTGTACTGAAAAAAGACTTCACAAACACTTTTTTGAGCACTCTGCACCTTTCTTTATATAATTCTATAACCATTTTTATTGATTTTTTTACATTTTTATTTGTATTTGATATTTGTCACTATACTTTAAATATTAGAGACTACCATATCTTGCACCAGCACTTTTAAAAACCAATACTGCGAACTAAGGGGATTATTGGATATATCTTACGCTTGCATTATATTGCACTAGCACTTTTATATGTCAGGACTGTAAATTAAGGAGATCACTGCTTAGTCTATATGGGGCATTGTATGCTATCCATAGACAAACACTTATTAATTTCCCGAAGTATAAGCCTGACATGCACTTTCACATTTATGGAATATAGAGATGCAGGTCTCATATTCACATCTTTTTCAATATATCTTACAGTAGATACACATACGTCTATTTTTGAATCAGGGCACTAGTTTGTATTAGTTAAGCACATATTTACCCTCCTGTGTCCTTCATTCCCAACAGTGTCCTCCTCTCCCCCATCCATGGTGTCCCCGTGTCCTTCCCTCCCCCACCCCATGGTGTCCCCCTGCGTCCCCCTAGCCCCCCCTCAGTCTCCCCCTGTGTCCTATCCCCGCCCCCCACAGCGTCCCTCTCTGATCCCCCACAGTGTCCTTCTTTGTCCCTGTCTGCACAGTGATCCTCTCTGTCCCTGGCATCCCTCTCTGTCCTCATCATACTGTGTCCCTCTCTGTCCACAGCCACCCTCTCTGTCCACGTCGTACCGTGTCCCGCTCTGTGTCCGGCATCCCTCTCTGTCCTTGTTGTACAGCGTCCTTCTCTGTTCTTCTCCCACGACAACCCCTAAAAGGCAACTATGATGTGGGCTCAGGCCAGTAAGAACTTGTTTATATTTGCAGTGTGGGGAGGTAAAATCCTTGTAGATGGGCCCTGTTTTTCACCACCCTGCAACTGCACCCTACTACACACGTTGCAACAGGAATTGTACACCCTTTCTTACTTAAAAGAAATAAAGCAACCTTGTGCAGTGACCAAGGGGCTAAAGCAGGCAGTGAGGAATCATTTTATCGCCTTTTCACCACCTGCTTTAACCCCTTGGATCCCACACTAGCATGCATTGCACACAGTTGCAGGGTGTTTGCAGAGCAGCCCCATTCACTTGAATGGGCCATGCTTGGTAGGCTACACCTGGTAAGTGTGACAGGGTGTATAATTCCTAATGCGGCTACAACATGTGTACTCCCATGGCCAGTGGGCAGATTTAGTAGGATGGCCAGTGGGACAGTGTCCCTCTCTGTTCTTCTCCCACGACAACCCCTAAAAGGCAACTATGATAGGGGGCTCAGGCCAGTAAGAACTTGTTTACATTTGCAGTTTGGGGGAGGTAAAATCCCCGTAGATGAGCCCTGTTTTTTACCATCCTACACCCCACTACACATGTTGCAACAGGAATTGTACACCCTGTCTCACTTAAAAGAAATATAGCAACCTTGTACAGTGACCAAGGGGCTAAAGCAGGCAGTCAGGAATAATTTTATCTCCTTTTCACCACCTGCTTTAACCCCTTGGATCCCACACTAGCATGCATTGTACACAGTTGCAGGGTGTTTGCAGAGCAGCCCCATTCACTTGAATGGGCCATGCTTGGTAGGCTACACCTGGTAAGTGTGACAGGGTGTATAATTCCTAATGCGGCTACAACATGTGTACACCCATGGCCAGTGGGCAGATTTAGTAGGATGGCTAGTGGGCGGATGTGGTGGGATGGCCAGTGGGCAGGCCCTGGGAAATGTTGGTGGTCAGATGGGGGAGGCCCAGGTCTAAAGCTGTGTAATTTCTGATGGCTGCCCTGTCCCTGCCTGCCTGATACCCTGATCTACGGTTTATTCGCTGTTTATACCTGTCTGCCTGATACCCGATCTTCAGCGTGTTCTCTGTTTCTCCTGTCTGCTAGTGGCCCTGACCCTTTGCTAGGCTGCTCACTATCCTTTGCTGTTTCTGCGCTGCTGCTGCTGCTGCCTCTCTTTCACCTGTAGCCAGCCGAGTGTGAGCTAGGGGACCCCGGGGGCTGCGAACTGGATCCAGTTGCAGCTAAATCCATCCTCACCACCAGAGGCTCTGGTGAATACCTGCTGGCTCTTAGACTCCGCAACCCTGGGGAAACCGATACACTAGCTTCCTGTGTTCCAGTGTCCATTCTCCAGGGGCCCCTCTTCCCGTACCAGCCAGAACTCATTAGCAGCAGTCAGCTATAGGTCCACAACCTTAGTGGTGCGCTTCACCCCAGGTGTCGGGACCCCAGATCTCATATTTAAGAGGTCCATGCTTTTTTCTATTACAAGGAATGTTTACATTCCTTGTAATAGGAATAATAGTGACCCTTTTTTTTAATGGACAGTGTAAAAATAAAAAATAACATGTAAAATAAATAATAATAAAAAATTTAAAGTGCCCCGTCCGGCCGAGCTTGCGCGCAGAAACGAACGCATACGTAAGTCCCTCCCGCATATGAAAACGGTGTTCAAACCACACATGTGAGGTATCACCGCTATCATTAGAACGAGAGCAATAATTCTAGCACTAGACCTCCTCTGTAACATAAAACTGGTAACCTGTAGAAATTTTTAAACTTTGCCGATGGAGATTTTGAAGTGTCAGTTTGTCGCCATCCCACGAGCGGGCACAATTTTGGAGCATGACATGTTGGGAATCAATTTACTTGGCATAATTTTGGCTTTCACAATATAGAAAAAAATTGGGCTAACTTTACTGTTGTCTTATTTTTAAATTCAAAAAAGTTAATTTTTTTCCAAAAAAATTTTGCTTTTAATACCGCTGCGCAAATATGGTGTGACATGAAGTATTGCAACGACCGCCATTTTATTCTCTAGGGGTTAGAAAAAAATATATAATGTTTGGGGGATCAAAGTAATTTTCTTTTTAAAAAAAATGATTTTAAGTTGTAAACACCAAATCTCAGAAAGAGGCTCTGTCCTTAAGTGGTTAAGGGGAACACCGCACCGAAATTAAAAAAAAAAATTGCGTGGGTCTTTGGGTCTGGTATGCATTTTAAGGGGAACCCTACGACAAAATTAAAAAAAAAATGTCATGGGGGTCCCCCCAAAATCCAAACCAGGCCTTTCAGGTCTGGTATGAATTTTAAGGGGAAGCACGCTCCAAAATTTAAAAGAAAATTGCATTGGGGTCCCTTCAAAGTCCATACCAGGCTCTTCAGGTCTGGTGTGGATTTTAAGAGGAACCCCGCTCCAAAATTTAAAAAAAAATTGCGTTGGGGTCCCTTCAAAGTTTGTACCAGGCCCATCAGGTCTGGTGTGGATTTTAAGGGGAACCACGTGCCATTTTTTTTTTAAAAAAGGGCGTAGGGGTCCCCCCAGGGTCCAAACCAGACCCTTATCTGAGCACTCAGCCCTGGCATGACAGGAGGGTGTGGGGACGAGTGAGCACCCCCCTCCAAACAATACCAGGCCACATGCCCTCAACATGGGGAGGGTGCTTTAAGGCCCCCCCAAAGCACCATGTTGATGGGAAGAAGGGCCTCATCGCCACAACCCTGGCCGGTGGTTGTGGCGGTCAACGGGGGGCTTATCGGTCTCTGGAAGCCCCCTATAATAAGGGGGCCCCCAGATCTCAACCACCCCATGTGAATTAGTATGAGGTATATTGTACCCCTACCCATTCACCAAAAAAGGTATGTAGTGTTCCAAAAAAGAGTAGACAGTTTTTGACAAGTCCTTTATAAAATAGCTCTTTTTCTTCCTTTCTTCCTCTGGTCTTCCTCCATCTTCTCCTGCCCGGCTCCTTCTGGTCTTCTGCTTCTTCTTCCAGTCTTCTTCCTTCCTCTTGTCTTCTTCTTCTCTTTCTTTTTTCACCGCCGCCGCTCCCGCTGCCACTGTCATGCCTTCCAGAAGCGACTCCCAGAATGGGCGGTCTTCAGTTTGACAGTTATTTTATAGGTAAGGGCAGGGCCACCCAGTGACGTAACTGAGTGACCCCACCCCTTCTGACGTCATGTGATGTCAGAGAGGGCGGGTCATCCATTTACGTCATCAGGTGGCCCCGCCCCACCCCTTATAAAATAACTGTCAAACTGAAGACCACCCATTCTCGGACTCGCCTCTGGATGGCACGGCAGCAGCAGTGGTTAAAGAAGAAAAAGAAGAAGACAATGGGAGGAAGGAAGAAGACCGAAAGAAGAAGCAGAAGACCAGAAGAAGGAGCGGGGCAGGAAAAGATGGAGGAAGACCAGAGGAATAAAGAAGAAAGAATGGAAGAAAAAGAGCTAATTTACAATAATGGATTTGTCAAAGACTGTCTACTGTTTTTTGTAACACTACATTCCTTTTTTGGTGAATGGGTATGGGTACGATGTACCCCATACCCATTCACATAGAGGGGGTTGTGATCTGGGGGCCTCCTTATTAAAGCTCCAAAGCATCCTTCCCATGTTTAGGGCATGTGGCCCTGCATGGTTCGGAGGGGGGCGCTCGCTCGTCCCCACCCCCTCCTGCCATGCCAGGGCTGCATGCTCGGATAAGGGTCTGGATCCTGGTGGGACCCCTATGCCATTTTTTTAAAAAAAATTGGCATGGGGTTCCTCTTAAAATCCATACCAGACCTGAAGGGCCTGGTACAGACTTTGTGGGGGACCCCTACGCAAATATTTTTTAGAATTTTGGTGCGGAGTTCCCCTTAAATCCATACCAGTCCTGAAAGGCCTGGTACGAACTTTGGGCGGGAACCCTACTCAATTTTTTTTTACATTTTGGTGCGGGGTTCCCCTTAAAATACATACCAGACCTAAAGGGTCTGGTACAGACTTTGGGGGCCCCAAATGCAATTTTTTTTTTTTAATTTCAGCATGAGGTTCCCCTTAAAATCCATACCAGACTCAAAGGGCCTGGTATGGACTGGGTGGGGACGCCAAACGCAATGTTTTTTTCAGTGATTTTTTGTCTATATTGCCGGGAACCGGCAATACATTACAGCCGCAAGTGATTTTAAATGACAGCTTTTCCTTTCCAAATGTCATTTTGCGGTAGCACTGTTCTAAACATCGCACTGGTGCGTCGCTTTACAGACATACTAAGGGGACCCCCCAGGCACAATATTTAAAGGAATATTTCATTTTTATTTTTTCACTTTAATCATTATTAACCCCCCTGGCGGTATTCCCGAGTGTGGCTCGGGGTGAATTTTCTGTACCAAGAGCGGTAACCCCGAGCCACACTCGGGATCGCATCGCTGGATCCAGGCAGTGTTACTTACCTTGTCCCCTGGATCCAGCGATGTCCCCCCCCCCCCCGCTGTGTCCTCAGGCTGTCTTCTGCCTGATTCACTCTGTGTGCTGGGCTCCGTTCCCTGCCAGCGTCGCGTCGCACGGGGGGCGGAGACCAGCGGCAAATTCAAATAGTGAAACACACAGTAAACATACAGTACACTGTGATCTGTAAGATTACATTACTGTATGAAATCATTTCACATCCCCTTTGTCCCTAGTTGGTTTGCCCAGTGCCCTGCATGCACTTTTATATTATATATGTCATTCTTTCTGTCTAGAAACTTGAGAATGTCCATGGCAACCAAAAAGTGTCCCTTTACATCAAAAGTGTTTTTTTATCAACTAGAAAATAATGATAGTAAATAAGAATGATTTGCAGATTTGAGTGATACTGACTTGTGGGGAAATTTGTCATCAGACACTGAAAGTGAAGACAGCAACAATTCTGCAACTGAGAACATTTCAGTGTTTTTGATTTGATTACATTATTGAATACATTTTATTACTATTATGTTATTATTTTTGATAATTATTTATAGTTATTTATTATATTATGATTTAAGATTTTGTGTTTCAAACTTTATCATACCCGGGATGTCTACTAGACTCTTGTTTAGACAGATTTAAGTGAGTTATTCCTAATAATTACAGGTCTTCAATATAAAACTCCAAATTTCTATGCAAAACAATGTACCGCTTTTAGACGCAAAAATATGACATAAGCATAATGCCAGGGAGGTTAAAATCACTGCTCCTGAAAAAAACGATTGGTTAAAAAACTTTTTTTTCCATTGATGCATGTCCCCTAGGGCAGTACCCAGGTGCCCATACACTTTTTATGGAAATAACTTGCATATAAGCACTTTTGGTTTTTCATGTTCGAGTACCCATTGATTTTATTAGGGTTGGAGTGTTCACACAAATATTTTGCCTGTTTGCAAGTTCTGGTGTGAACCGAACTGGGGGCTGTTCGGCCCATCCCTAGAAGGTAGGATGATTACTTATGACACAGAGAAGGCAACTGTACTAAATGCTTTTTTCTCCTCAGTTTTTACACAGGAAAAGGAGGGGTATACTGACCATGACTGTATTGTTATTACAGGCGGTCCCTTAGTTACAAACATCCGACTTACAAACGACTCCTACTTACAAAGGGAGACAACAGGAAGTTAGAGGAAATCTCCTCCTAGGAAGGGAAATTCACTCCTGCAAGAGTTATTATGGGAAAAAAGGTGTCTCCACTGATGATTTATCACCAATCCTTGTTTCCACAACAACCTAAAATTTTCAAAATCCAAGTATCATTGGAACAGGAAGTGAAGTGAAATCTTCTGAACAGAAACATAGACAGCAAGACAAACATTGGAGGGGTGTTAACCATTCCCTATGCTATCCAAAAAGCTTAAAAACAGTATTTTTGGCTGTAGCTACACTTAAAAAATGTACCTGTTCCGACTTACAAACAAATTTGACTTATGAACAAACCTATAGACCCTATCTTGTTTGTAACCCGGGGACCGTCTGTACCATGTTACAGGATGAACTCTTGTGACTAACAGAAGCTGGTGTTCAGAAAGGACTAGAAAAGCTTAACACAAATAAATCACCAGGACTGGATGGCTTACATCCAACAGTCCTCAAAGAACTCAGTCTTTATGGACAACTTATTGACAGGAATGGTACCAGCTGATTGGAGGAAAACCCATGTGGTACCAATATTCAAAAAAGGGCAGAGACATATGTCTGGAAACTACAGGCCAGTCAGCCTAACATCAATAGTATGTAAACTATTGGAGGGAATGATAAGGGACTATATTCAAGAATTCTCTGATGAAAATAGTATCATTAGCGGCAATCAGCGTGGGCTTACAAAGGATCATTCCTGCCAGACCAGTCTGTTAACATTCTACGAGGAAGTGAGCTGCCATCTTGATAAGGGAAGACCTGTGGATAGTGGTGTATCTGGATTTTGCAAAAGCATTTGATACAGTTCCCCACAAATGCTTAATCTACAAACTGAGGTCTGTAGGCATGGACCATAGAGTTTATGCATGGATAGAAAACTGGTTACAGGGGCGTGTCCAAAGGGTGGTGATAAATAACGTGTACTCAGACTGGAGTGGTAAGTGGGGTACCCCAAGGCTCTGTCTTGGGACCAATTTTATTCAATTTATTCATAAATGATATTGAGGTCAGTATAAATAGCTTAATCTAAGTTTTTTTGGATGACAAATAAGTAGGGCAATAACTTCACATCAGGATATAGAAATTTTAAAAGAAGACCTGAATAAAAAAATGGATTGGGCAACTACATGGCAGATGAGGTTTAATATTGAAAAATGTAAAGTGATGCACTTGGGGGCTGACAATATAAACGCAAACTACTCACTAGGGGGAGAACCTCTGGGTTAATCAAAGAAGGAGAAAGATCTGGGGTCCTGGTAGAAGACAGGCAATGTCAAGCTGCAGCAAACAAAGCCAGCAGACTATTAGCTTGCATAAAAAAGGGAATTTACTCCAGAGATAAAACTATAATCCTGCCACTTTATAAAACTCTGGTTTAGCCACATCTAGAATATTCCGTCCGGTTCTGGTCACCAGTCCTCAGGAAGGATGTGCTGGAGGGAATCCTGAGAAGGGCAACTAAATTAATAAGCCGACTGGAGAACCTCGATTACGAGGAATGACTACAAATGCTAAATGTATTCTCCCTGGAGAAAAGACGATTGAGAGGAGATATGATAGTGGTATACAAATACCTTAATGGTGATCCCAGTTTAGGAAGGAAACTTTTCAATCTCAGGGAGTGTAAGAGGACACGGGCCACACAATGAGATTGGAGGAGAAATGGTTTACCCTTAAGCTGCGTAGGGGGTTTTTCACTGTCATGGCGATAAGGATGTGGAACTCTCTTCCACAATCTGTGGTGTCAGCTGGGAGTATTGATATTTATAAAACACTCTTGGATGTGCATCTTAATGAACACAACATACAGCAATATGGTAAATGATTACCAACATTGACACACATGTACCTTTACAGGTTCAACTGGATGGACTATATTGTCCTATTCAACCTTACCTACTATGAAACTACTATGAAATTATGAATGCTGATTTGGATGATAAATAGGTAAATGTACAGCCAGCTGCTGAACATAACCCCTGTCCCCTGTAGATTCAAAGGACTTATTCATCATCACTCAGAGTGCACATCAACATTCTCAAAGCCCTGATGAACAGTGGGCTATATGGCCCCTAAAATGCATTGGATTGTTTATTCGATATAGGTTTAGAATAAAATCCCACTTTTGGGCTCTAAAACTTTAGGCTTAAGTCCACTTTAACAAGCTGCTAACAATCAAACACTACACCTACTGTATGTATGTGTTTCTAAAGAAGATTTGAGGAGATTGATCTCTGCTTTATGTTTATATATATGTATGTATATTAAATCTATTCCAAAATCACACTACCTCCAATCATAGAACACGACTCCCCCAGTTCTACACTACAGTGGGAGGAAAGAGGCCAATGTTCTTTAAGCGCCCTTTACATCTTTTGGTGATGAAGACCACTTTTCCTCACCTTGCTATAGATCCCCAGAGGAGAAGAGAGTGTGTGCCCTGGGCCACCAGGCAATTGGAATATTGCTGCATTAGTGGCCAAGGGGAAGAAGTAACCAACAGGCAGCATGATGGCTTGCCATTACCTGGCAGCCTGTGCACAACAGAGATAGTTAAGTGGTCTTTTATTTTACTGCCTGATCCATATTATTTTATTTTTCCTAGGTACAGAGTTTGGCATTAAAAAAGGAGAATTTTCTTTAAAGCATGAGTAGATAAAATAAATTATAGCTTCACCAAGTTAAATGAAAAAAAATCCTCCTTTGGTTGATCAGCCAGATTGCACCAACCTGGAAATACAGTATAGTAAGTCCCATTATTTGAGTGGTTGTTATAGTAAAAGAAACTACCTACGCTAATATGCTTGGTCTGTTTGTAACAGCTGGATCCTGTAAAACCTAAAGATTTTGCTTACTTTACTTAAAGTAGAACTCTACCCACACAGCTACATACTTTATTGAAATGCATACATGGGAACTTTTTGTCCTGCCTAAATCCTGTTGGTAACGTAAAGAGAGAATAGCACTTCTTGTTTCCTGTCAGTCTTACACCCTCAAAGAGTATTTACTATCTCCCTTTATGCTCTACTCACTGTTCTCATTTTTTAGCAATCTTTCCTACTGTGTGGCCTCTTCTCTTCCCCGCCATGTGTAATCCTTAGGAATACACTTGAGTCTATTGTAGTCCCTTAACTCTCTTCTCCTTCTCTGCTATACAGCTCATTGTCTTATCTTCTCCACTCCTTCACAACTCCTCATTTTTACATCTTCTGGTGTCCTTTCTTTCTCCATTTTACCCTCATGCTCTCTTTTATTTCAACCTCTCTACTACTACTCTCCAATGTTATCAGTGTATCACTCTTCTATAGTCTCTTCACCTTCCTGCCCATGCCATCAGTAGCTCTTTTCTTTGTGTCTGATATGCTCTCTCTTTCTAAGTTCTCTGTGTTTCACCTCTGTGCCAGAACAAAGGCCCAAAGATGCCGAACCTGTAAGAAGCCCGGGCAAAGATGTCAGCATCAGCATCTGCAACAGAGCAACAAGGGACATCATGGCCGTCAAACTGCTGAAGTGAGGTGCTTTGGCAAGTACATCTGCCACCATGTGTTTAAATATAGTAGAAAACACCTGTAGTAATTCCCCCGAGGTGGTGAGCAGGTCAGGGCACTCGAGCAAACATGTAAATGAAAGAAAGCCGGCAGCTCGATCTTCCGCCATGAATAAATTTATTAATCCAGGTGTGGTACAAAATAATACAGGCCTTACGTGTTTCGGCATGTAGCCTCAATCATAGCTATGATTGACTATGATTAAGGCTACACGCCGAAACGCGTAAGCCTTGTAGTATTTTGTGCCACACCTGGATTAATAAATGTATTAATTTGTGGAAGCTTGAGCTGCCTTCTTTTTTTATCTACAAATATGCTGTTTACACTTGCACATTATGATAAAAACCCTGGCACCGGCAGCAGAATTTAATTCTGCTTTGAGAACCTTGAACAATATCACTGGGTCTGCTCTGTGTATCAGTAGTGCTTACATAAATAAAGCTTGCAGTTCATTCATAGATACATTTCAGTCATAATCCAAATAAACTGACCAAACATTTGTACCTACTTTCTTTGAAAAAAAACATTGCTCAAATGTAAAAAGTGCAAAAGAATCTGATAGTGTTGTAATTACAGCGACAAGGCAAAGGTATGGCTCTTTTCAAAGAAAATGTCGTAAATCCAGAATCCATTTCATTATGTACATCAGCTTTTCAAAGCTCATTGGGATTAGTGGATTGTTTTATGACAGAAAATAATTAGAAAATGAAATCTTGATTTGTTCTCTTCCATTTGTGCACTTCTTCCACAGTTAACCCTTCAGCTATGGACTGTTGAAATGCTTATGTAATAGTGTAAGGATGATATTGTGGAAATGTAGTTATCTTGGCATCTTATGGATCATGTACAATGGAGTACTTTCAGTTGGCTTTATTCTGTCTTAGATGCTTAAACGTATTAAGAGATAAAAGCACACTTATTGAAAATTGCGTATAAATGATTTCCTATGCAATCTATATTTAATATTTGTTTTAAATATGCCTGACCAAACAATATCAGAAAGTTGATAGGCAAAGTGCATAAGAAAATATCAGACTGTGAGAATGATAAAAACATTAAAGTGTGGATGATGCTTGGTATTAGACTTGGATTATAAGACTTCCCTGTTTATTAACCCCACACAATCACATTTGTATAAATGGTCAAACAACGCCAAGTAGTAAGGTGCCATATTGGAGTCACTGCCACCACCTAACCATTGTTAGGATAAAGTGCAAAAAAAATGAGGTTTTAAAATTATAGTTGATTGTGTCCAAACATTTCATAGACATTTTTCATCAAAGCGTATCTCTAGCCACTGGCGTCTCTAGGGGGGAGCGGGGGGGGTGAAACCAGAGGGCAGCGGCGCCGCTAACACCACTGGACCCCCGCACTTATCTGCAGCTCTCCGAGACTCCGATTGTCTCACTGAGCACAGCGGAGCAAAGCTGGCACGTCCCCTTGCTCTGTTTACAGGCTACAGCTACAGGAGGAGGAGGAGGGAGTCCATGGGACACACTGCGATGCGCGCTGTGTCCCAATATTGTAATGCATGTGGACAGAGGAGAGAGGAGGAGGGGGCTAGAGGGGGTCTGCACTGGGGAAGGGG
>BLSH010440646.1:488522-509039 GCA_018402905.1 Glandirana rugosa
TCACGTCTGGGGGAGATAGTCATAGGGGGGAAGGGGTCACTTCTGGGGAAGGGGGGATACTGATAGAGGGGGTCTGCACTGGGGGGATACTGATAGAGGGGGTCTGCACTAGGGGGATACTGATGGAGGGGGTCTGCACTGGGGGGGGATACTGATAGAGGGGGTCTGCACTGGGGAAGGGGGGATACTGATAGAGGGGGTCTGCACTGGGGGGGATACTGTGAGAGGGGGTCTGCACTGGGGGATACTGATAGAGGGGGTCTGCACTGGAAGGGGGTCTATACTGCTGGAGGGGGTCTGTACTTAGTGGGGGGGGTCTAAAATAAGGAAGGAGGGTCTGTACTGGGGAGGGGATCTATACTGTGGAAGGGGGGTCTGTACTTAGTGGGGGGGATCTGTACTTAGTGGGGGCAGGTCTGTACTGATGGAGGGGGAGTCTGTACTGAGGGGTGACTATAGTTGGTGGAGGGAAGGTGACACCATGTTTTTTCGCACCGGGTGACACCAACCCGAGTGACGCCACTGTCTCTAGCCAAATTTATTTTTGTTTTTGATAGAGTGTGAAAGGGTTAGAATCAGATTTGTATTGCTGCCTGTGTTCTCTCTGTACATCATGTCCCCAGAGACACATCAGGAAGTGAGTAGAAATCTCCCCAAAATGAGAGGAAACCATACCTCTGTCAATTGTCACTGGTGTCCCCATTAGAAGACTTCCTCTTTACTACTTGTTCCTGTGACAGCTGTAAAATTTTATATTGCTATGGCCTTCACTCCTGATGGCAATGGTTACCAGGACAAAAGAATAACGGGATTGCTGGGTGTCCTGTACATTCCTATACCTTTAAGGAGGGGTGGGCTCCCTCCACTCATGCCTTAGGACTGCAGTACACTGGGGTACCATAGCCTCTTCAGTGTATGCATATATTTGCAAATATGTGTAAACTAAAACTCCTTGTTAATTCAGTCAGTTACAGGCTGGCTGGTAAGTGAGCTGGGAAATTTTCTTTGTTGTTTTTTGACATGCGTTGCCTGTCCATGTGCTCCTTGCTGCAAAGGCCAGTTATAGGTTGGTGTGGTTGTCATTTGTTTGTACTGTTGCACTGGATACCCATGCTGACATTGTGCTATTGTTGGGTGTCCAGTGCATCTCTAGAGCTTTAAGTAGGGGTGGGCTTCCTTCAAGCATACCTGCCCATATGTGCCCCAACTTTGGAGACAAAATTTATAGGGTTAGGAGTGCGGTACACTAGGATACCATGAAGTGGTCCTGCAGCTTACGCATATATTTGCAAATGTGTGAAAACGAAACCCCTTGTTTTAATGTGAACTGTTAGACATGGTTAATTTGGTTTGTTGCAGGCTGGCTGGTAATTGAGATGGGTATTATTGCTTCTTGTTTTTCGAGAACTCTCCCTAGCAGCAGCACAGAAAACCTAACCAATGTTATAACCGTTCCTTAGAACAAGGGGTGCCTAGTCTTATCTATGAATGAGCCCCTTCTGATCATCATGCATATAGTGGCAGGGAGGATAACAGATGGCATTACCTTTTTGTCTGAAGCAATACATTGATGCTAAAGTGGTAAGACTGACTTGGTTATCCACAGGGGTTGTTAATGACAGGAAGTTAGTAAAAATGAAACCCTTTCACAGTCCTAATAACCTTGAAAGACCTGACAGGAGATTAACCTTACCATACTACCCAAAATCATTAAAAAAAATGTATTTAAATATGATCTTCGGTAGCCAAAAACAATAGAAGAAAATACACTTTGTATATACTTAAAGCATTTGCAAACCTAGATATTGCCTTGTAAAACACTGACATCACTGCTGTCCTTCACATAGCCTGTGCAGAGAGCAGAGCTTTGGGAGGGCCCCAACAGGTCCTTCCACTACAGACTGCCTGACAATTACTGGAGGAGGGTGGATGCAAGTCTAGTCACCCTGAGCAAGAATCAAGAGCAGCAGTGACTGGTCTTTATTACAGGAAACTCCGGCAAAAGTTTATGAGCTGTTTCATGCATGATTGCTGTACAAAAGACATACAGAAAGAGCTCAAACTTTCAAGTAGGAAAAACCATGACTCTTGTATTTAGAAAATATTTATTTAGCCTGGAGTTCAGCTTTAAAGTACAACTAAAGGCAATATACATATTTTAGTAAATCCTCATATAATGACCTGAAAGTTACCCATGGTAATAAACATAATAACTGAAATTATTATTTCCCTACCGTGTAGCTGTGATTGGAGTCTATAATCCCCTCCATCAGTTCTCCTTAGCTGGATAGTGTAGTGATGATGGGAGGAGTTCTGCAGAGGTCAGATGTTATTTCCTGTCCATGAAATAGCTGCTCTATCCCACAGACATCCAGACTTCTATCATGCTCAGTCTATTTTACAAAACACACACCCATCTGCCAATCAATAGCTGGGTGTGTGCTATGTAAAACAGCCACAAGATAGTACAGGTTACTTTGCACACAGATCAGTTTATTAATCTGTGTGCTTCTCTCTGTCTGCACTCCTCTGGTAATTTGTAATCTGGCAGCGCAGAAGGAGCTAGGAGCTAGTGCAGTGGGCGGGCAAAGGCAGGACATAGGTGGGAGTGGGTGGGGCTTCACTGTCTGATTGTGGGTGGAGCCTAATCATGATTCTCTGCAGAATGAAATCCATCAGCTTCCCATGTGATACAAAGCCCCTGCCCCAGTGATGTCAAGACGTTTTATGCAGAGAGAATAGACGCAAATGGGGACAACATGAGCTAACACAGGCAATTCAAAAACCAGGAAGTAAAGTTGTCACTTCACTAAAGGAAGTGCACATGAGAGCAGGGGACAAGGTAGATATCTCACCATCCTTACTGCTTTTTGCAAAACAACCAGTGACATGTTTAACAGACTGTATAGGCGCATAACATATTGATTTCTTCATTTTGACCATACTTCTTCTTTAAGTTTCGCATTCCTCAGGAAGAGAGCTGTGGGGGTAGATAGTAAAGTACTGATATCTTACAACTCCTACAGTACTAATGAATGTCAAGCTTTGTACTTATTGGCACAAAGGCAGCAATACATTGTCTAAACCTGATATTATATATATGGTCTCTTTACAACCGTAAAGCAAATGTAATTTTCATATTATTTAAGTGTGTGTAGTCCTAAAGTGGTTAAAATTATCCCGTCATCGTAGAAAGTAGTTTAAAATGGCATAACTGCTTGATAATAGGTGCTATGAGGTGTCTGTGCACATGTTGGGTATTCCAGTACCAAACTGGAGATGTCTCGAAGTTCTGGCATTCACCTTCTGTATCTCACTTTACACTGCACACATAGCAATCACATAAATTATATAGCGGGATCTGGCAGGGCTTCCAGAACACTGACTTACAAAATTGTAAATGTATATAGAATCTACCAAAGTTTTGGGGATCCCAGAGTAAGCAAGTGGTAAATCTTCAAACAAACAATAGTGCAGGCACATCCTGAGCTTATGTCAATTTATTTCTTGTAAGCTAGATACAGATCTTGTAAGCTCTCATAGGGAGAGAGGTTCATTTAAAAAGACCCCCCCATACCTGTTAAAGAAGACAGTAAATTCATCTCTTACCAAAAGTCGCCAATGAACATCTCTGTACCCACCAAAACTATTGGGAAAAACTATTCTTCTTAGGGCATTGATCTCTTGGGCTCCCGCAGCTCTCACTGGTTTCTCCCTCTGACCTCATGCCACTATAGGAAACAGTAGTGACATAAGATCAAAGGGAGGAATCAGTGGGAGTTACAATTTGTTTTCACAATGGGGTCACTTTAAAGTTTCAAGTATTGTGAACCCTCCCGTGCTATACAGTGGTGGCTGGTGGTTTTTTTGGGGCGGGGGGGCACTTACCCCATCTAGGAGATGGGCTGCGAGCAGCGGCTCCTGTGTCCTATCCTCCAGCATGACGGCTTCCGCCTTGTGTCTCCTCTCTCCTCCTCCTAGGCTGTAGGCATCCAATAGGATCGCCTGTCCTTTCAGCCAATCGGGTGACAGGTCTCACGACCCGCTTCTTGATTGGCCGGAGGAGGATTAGTGTGAGAATTAATTTGCTATTGTGACACAATTGGGTGGGCTCGGAGCGCAGTGCTCTGTGCCTGAGCCCATCCTTTTTTGAAGCTATTAGAGCCTAATCACGTGCTTCAACCCCCCCCCCCCCCTCAATTGAAATCCATGGTTCGGCGTCCTGTATGTAGATCAGGGGGCCGGACACATGGATGGGGGGCGGTGCCCATGCACCCCTAATTGACAGGCCGCCATTGGTGCTATACCTCCCAATACAAAATGCAGAAAAATGCCATTCACACATGTATGGTCCTGATACAAATAAACAAGTACTATTTACGAATTCCAGCTCGATAAAAGCCTGTGTCAATTTCAATGGGTGACTTGAGGGTCTCTCTAATTGGGGGATTGTGATCAATATTTATACATGCTTGTTTTTAGTAGAAAAAGTGGTAACATTAATGTGTGCAATTGGCAGGCTTTATACATTTATCTAACAAAAATTGTGTCTGCTTTTACTAGAGGTAATGCCTCCAAGGTCGGAGAGCGAGAAGGAAAATTAATTACAGTCAAAGATTTCTGTTTTAGAGAATTAGCAGTTCAACATATTTCCTATGTTTTAGCACTATCCACAGTCAGGTCCATAAATATTGGGACATCGACACAATTCTAATCTTTTTGGCTCTATACACCACAACAATGGATTTGAAATGAAATGAACAAGATGTGCTTTAACTGCAGACTTTCAGCTTCAATTTGAGGGTATTTACATCCAAATCAGGGAAATGGTGTAGGAATTACAACAGTTTGTATATATGCCTCCAACTTTTTAAGGGACCAAAAGTAATGGGACAATTGGCTGCTCAGCTGTTCCATGGCCCGGTGTGTATTATTGCCTCATTTCAAGTTCATTTCAAGTGTGCTATTTGCATTTGGAATCTGTAGCTGTCAACTCTCAATATGAGATCCAAAGAGCTGTCACTATCAGTGAAGCAAGCCATCATTAGGCTGAAAAAACAAAACAAACCCATCAGAGAGATAGCAAAAACATTAGGTGTGGCCAAATCAACTGTTTGGAACATCCTTAAAAAGAAAGAACGCACCGGTGAGCTCAGCAACACCAAACGATCCAGAAGACCACGGAAAACAAGTGTGGTGGATGACTGAAGAATTCTTTCCCTGGTGAAGAAAATACCCTTCACAACAGTTGGCCAAATCAAGAACACTCTTCAGGAGGTAGGTGTATGTGTGTCAAAGTCAACAATCAAGAGAAGATTTCACCAGAGTGAATACAGAGGGTTCATCACAAGATGTAAACCATTGGTGAGCCTCAAAAACGGGAAGGCCAGATTAGAGTTTGCCAAACAACATCTAAAAAAGCCTTCACAGTTCTGGAACAACATCCTATGGACAGATGAGACCAAGATCAACTTGTACCAGAGTGATGGGAAGAGAAGAGTATGGAGAAGAAAAGGAACTGCTCATGATCCAAAGCATACCACCTCATCAGTGAAGCATGCTGGTGGCAGTGTCATGGCGTGGGTATGCATGGCTGCCAATGGAACTGGTTCTCTTGTATTTATTGATGATGTGACTGCTGACAAAAGCAGCAGGATGAATTCTGAAGTGTTTTGGGCAATATTATCTGCTCATATTCAGCCAAATGCTTCAGAACTCATTGGACAGCGCTTCACAGTGCAGATGGACAATGACCCGAATCATACTGTGAAAGCAACCAAAGAGTTTTTTAAGGGAAAGAAGTGGAATTGTATGCGGTGGCCAAGTCAATCACCTGACCTGAATCCGAATGAGCACGCATTTCACTTGCTGAAGACAAAACTGAAGGGAAAATGCACCAAGAACAAGCAGGAACTGAAGACAGTTGCAGTAGAGGTCTGGCAGAGCATCACCAGGGATGAAACCCAGCGTCTGGTGATGTCTATGCGTTCCAGACTTCAGGCTGTAATTGACTGCAAAGGATTTGCAACCAAGTATTAAAAAGTGAAAGTATGATTTATGATAGTTAATCTGTCCCATTGCTTTTGGTCCCTTAAAAAGTGGGAGGCACATATACAAACTGATGTAATTCCTACACTGTTCACCTGATTTGGATGTAAATAGCCTCAAATTAAAGCTGAAAGTCTGCAGTTAAAGCACATCTTGTTTGTTTCATTTCAAATCCATTGTGGGGGTGTATAGAGCCAAAAAGATTAGAATTGTGTTGATGTCCCAATATTTATGGACCTGACTAAATAACATAGTAACAAAAAACTATATTCAGTTCTCCACTAAGAAACACTATTCTCTGAAAACATTAAAATAAGATTTATTAAATTATACATTTCAGTGAGTACAGAGTGGAATCATGATCAGTAAAAGCGGGGTATATTGCACATATATATGCATGCAGAATGAAATCATGACTTATAAACATAGTACTCAATGCAAATAGAAGTAAACAGTCATGTTTTCCATTTGTCCTTAATTAACCATTTCAGTACTGGACATTTTCATATCCTTCCTACCCAGGCCAATTTTCATCTTTCATCGCTGTCACACTTTGATTGACAATTGTGCAGTCATGCAACAATGTACCCATATGACATTTTTATAATTAGTTTGAGACCAATAGAGATTTATTTTGGTGGTATTTAATCACCTATGGGGTTTTTATTTTTTGCTAAACAAACAAAGACCAAACATTTTGAAAAAAAAAAGCGTTCTTCTTAGTTTCTGTTATAAAATTTTGCAAATAAGCAATTTCCTTCTTCACTGATGTGCGCTGATGAGGCTACATTGATGAGCACTGATGAGGCTTCACTGATGTGCACTAATGAGGATGCACTGATGGGCACTAATGAGGCTGTGCTGATGAGCTGACACTGACGAGGCGGTACTGATAAGCTGCACTAATGGGCCATGATGGGCACTAATAAGGCTGCACTGATGAGGAGGCACTATTGAGGCTGCGCTGATGAGGCAGCACTGATGGGCACTGATAGTCGGCACTGATGAGCACTGATAGGCAGCACTGATGAGCACTGACAGACTTCATTGATGGGCACTGATAGGCTGCACTGACCTGCACTTATTGTCACTGATGGGGTTGAATTGATAATCAGGGCCCAGAATATTAGTGTAAACAATGTACTGACAGCCTTGCAGGGTATCACTTGTCCTTTCCTCACACAGACACAGCGTGTGAGGAAAGGACTGCCGATAACCAGCAAGTCTGGTTACATGGTTACATGTGATCAGCTGTGATTGGACATGGCTGATCACATGTTAAAGGGCCACTGTGATTGGCCCTTTACCGTGATTCGTGATCAGCTGTGTCCAAAGGACACAGTGGTCACAGAGTGCACCATATGTGTGCCCCAGGGGGCGCAGGGGAGGCGGTGTTCTGGGAGGACGTCCATGGATGCCCTTCCAGAACTGTAAGCCTGTGCTGTAGCCATCTTTAGCATCCGACTTGATCACAAGGGCTGGCCACACGGCGATCCAACCCATACTAAATAGTGGCGAACTCGCTCCATCAGATGGCATCATCTGCACACTCCCAGCCCAATCCCAAGTGCTCAACTGATTGATCACACCCCCAACCCTTATGAGATGCGAAAATCCAGCCAATCACTACAACAATCGGTCAAGCAGGGAATGCTGCACACGAGCCAAAAAGCAATTCATATGTAAACTTATATGGCTGTATATATAACGAATTGCTTTTTGGCTCGTGTGCAGAATTGCTTTTTGGCTCGTGTGGCCAGCCCTTGTGATCAAGTCGGATGTGACGAAACGTGTCAGGGCGTGGCCACACAGCGACCCTAGACGGAGTGAGGAACTGACAGCAAGTGATGCCGACTCGTGAGAGGAGGGAGGCTGGAGGCTGCTGTCTGGTAACCTACACTTGAGAGCTACAAATGACTGATGTTTTAATATTGATGTAAGCGCAAACTTTGTTGAAATAAAAGCCACATTTTATCAAGTGATACGCTATGAGGGCTTTTTATGCTTGTCCCCTATGAATGTTTGAGCTGCAGAGGAGTACGATGCGATGCTTTGACTTCCGTGATCCAGGCTTAAAGTGGAGTCCTCTGGTTGATGCTTGGATACAAACAGGCTGATTTATTTCATTTTTCTGGTGAGCCCCAGTGTGTTCATATGCACGTGGTGATAGAGGTGGAAGATTGAGCAAGCTATCAGCTGACAAGTTTGTCTGCACCTGAGTGGATTGTTTACAGCACCAGCACTTTCATTTATGAACACTTTTCCACTGTATATATATATTTTGCTATCAAGCGCTGCTAACACTTTCTGGACTTTAAGTGACTTTTGATGATCAATTTTATTTATAGCAGCAGCTGATTCACTGTGTTTTATAATATTGCACATTGAGATATTAATTTCTAGGTTATTATTCAATATCACTGTTATTTAGGGCGGTGTTTTGGGTTTTACACAGCCATTAATTTCTAAACCGCTGGCAACAAAAGTGAGTGAAAATGTCCACATTGAGCACAATTAGCCATTTTCCCTCCCTGGTGTTATGTGACTCGTTAGTATTACAAGATCTCAGGTGTGAGTGGGGAGCAGGTGTGTAAAATTTGGTATTATCGCTCCCACTCTCTCATACTGGTCACTGGAAGTTCAACATGGAACCTCATGGCAAAGAATTCTCTGAGGATCTGAAAAAAAGAATTGTTGCTCTACATAAATATGGCCTAGGCTATAAGAAGATTACCAAGACCCTGAAACTGAGATGGGGCACGGTGGCCAAGACCATACAGCGGTTTAACAGGACAGGTTCCACTCAGAACAGACCTCGCCATGGTCGACCAAAGAAGTTGAGTGCAAAGGCTCAGCGTCATATCCAGAGGTTGTCTTTGGGAAATAGATGTATGAGTGCTGCCAGCATTGCTGCAGAGGTTGAAGGGGTAGGGGATCAGCCTGTCAGTGCTCAGACCATACGTCGCACACTGAATCAAATTGGTCTGCATGGCTGTCACCCCAGAAGGAAGTCTCTTAAAGATGATGCACAAGAAAGCCCGCAAACAGTTTCATGAAGACAAGCAGACTAACGACAAGGTTTCCTGGAACCATGTCCTGCGGTCTGATGAGACCAAGATAAACTTATTTGGCTCAGATGGTGTTAAGTGTGTGTGGCGGCAACCAGGTGAGGAGTACAAAGACAAGTGTGTCTTGCCTACAGACTGCCGAAACTGGGGAGCTACAGTTCATTGAGGGAACCATGAATGTCAACATGTACTGTGACACACTGAAGCAGAGCATGATACCCTCCCTTCAGAGACTGGGCTGCCGGGCAGTATTCCAACATGATATCGTTCCCAAACACACCTCCAAGACGACCACTGCCTTGCTAAAGAAGCTGAGGGTAAAGGTGATGGACTGGCCAAGCATGTCTCCAGACCTAAACCCTATTGAACATCTGTGGGGCATCCTCAAACGGAAGGTGGAGGAGAGCAAGGTCTCTAACATCCACCAACTCTGTGATGTCGTCATGGTGTGGAAGAGGACTCCAGTGGCAACTTGTGAAACTCTGATGAACTCCATGCCCAAGAGGGTTAAGGCAGTACTGGAAAATAATGGTGGCCACACAAAATATTGACACTTTGGGCCCAATTTGAACATTTTAACTTAGGGGTGTACTCACTTTTGTTGCCAGCGGTTTAGACGTTATTGGCTCTGTGTTGAGTTATTTTGAGGGGACAGCAAATTTACACTGTCATACAAGCTGTACACGCACTACTGCACATTGTAGCATAGGGTCATTTCTTCAGTGTTGTCACATGAAAAGATATAATAAAATATTTACAAAAATGTGAGAGGTGTACTCACTTTTGTGAGATACTGTATGTTTCCTTTCTGGATGACAGGTCTCCTATTATGCATTGCATAAGTATGATTTCACTTCTTCAGAGCTAGCTGATTCAAGGAAGAGGCAGTGATCTACAACTCACACTGCAAGCATAGCCCGAGCTTTGGCACAGGTGTCGGAAAACAGGAGAGCTGAAATTTTATATAAGGATTTATGATCTCATGTCTATAGGGAGCACCCACTCTCTGTCTTGGCTAGCCAACGTAAGGAGGAGGAAGATTAACTAAACTTCTTAGAAAACCTGTCCACCATTATTTCCTTGTCATCAGCAGTGTCTGTCAGCAGTGCACATCTCTTTCCCCCACCCCTCCGTGGTTACATAAGGTGGAATGTTTTTCTGGCCATCCTCTAATTTCATCATATGTTACTCAGGTGCTGAGGCTTCTTATATTGAACTTATTAAATAATAGATTTATACTGATGCAATGCTTTGTGTGAATAGTTGCTTTAATATTGTTTCATTCCTGTCCAGCTTCTCTTTGACTATAATGGTGTTTTGCAACTATGGAGGAGGCGGATATTGGTTCTTCCAGCACGCTCCTTGGAACGGTAAGCAAGATGTCCCATAAAAAAGCACCACTGCCCCCACAACAACAACACAAGAACCTTTTAAGCAAATAAGTAATCTCCGTATTGATCCATAAAAGAAAAGGAATTAATATGGACCACCATCAACTTAGTAGGTAGGGGTATTTAACAATGAACTCTGTGTCTTAACTTCATAAAAGCCACTTCGACAAATCAGCAGGACCATATTGATCTTGAAATAAGCTTGAGATTGCTAAATGTATTTTCTTGCTGCACTGAGGGCCATTATTTTCTTGATCTAAAATTTATTTGTTTAACCCTTGCATTCCTCTAACAAGCTGGTGAAGTCAGTGAGCAAAGTTTTTAGAACAGTATACAGTATATCATTCTCAGTTATTTCTGCACATCATTTCATGAATAAAATAGCTCTTGATGTTTTTTTTAATTATAGTCCCCGAGGCTGGATAACAGTTTATATTCTATTGCTCTCAATGAATCACTTTGCAACGACTCCTTTGAAATATGACTATTTAGAGAAAGAATCAGCTGCTTTCAGTAGATCTTCATTTTGAATTAATATGATAAACTTTTTTTTAAAAGTACCTACAGTTGCAAATTTTTAAGAACATAATTCTCATACAGATGTGTAGGTCCTGTCCTTAATGGGTATCTGAATATCAGGTAGTGCAGTTATTATCTTTGCTGGATGACTGCAAGGAAAATAATTGAGGTAGAAGCCAACTAAAGAGCATTTAGGGAAACTGACAGTGTCTGTGCAACGCCTTCCCCGACCCACTAATACTCACCCTGACAGTGCTCCACTACCACACCTTCTGCTGAATCAACTGGTAAAATATCCAGTGGTTCCAGGTATGAGTGACCTTCTTCTACGGGACAGTGTATAGGTCCAGCAGCCAATTGCTAGCCCTGAGAACTGTCACATGAGTGAGGGAGTAATGTCACACCAAGCCATCTAGTGTTCAACACTAACCAACACTCACAGACAGTGGGGGAATTTAATAAAGCTATTACACCACTTTTCTGGCGTTAATCCAAATTGTTAATACACTATATTGTCAAAAGTATTGGGACACCTACCTTTACACGCACATGAACTTTTTTTTTTTCCTCAAAAACTGATTTTATTGAGAATTACAATTCAAATTTACAGTCAGCACAGATTCCAGATAGATTGTGGATCTCTCTGCATAGTTACATAGTCATTTACAACATTAAGCCATGTGTCAAAATCCATTCAGCGGTTTATATCTCCCCCACCCCGTCCTGGTTTTGTTGCAGGGTATCTTCCCGAATGCAAGCATCTAACAAAGTTATTCCCTAGTTCGTTCCAGTAGATAGTTACAGTAGCATTCTGTCCATTATTAGGGCCACCGGTGATAGACCTGGCGTATTCAACCATGGGTCCTATAATCTATCGAATTTGCCCGGGCGACCCCTACGTTGGAAGATACATTTCTCCAATCGAAGTGTGGCCCCCATCTGGTTTATCCATTCCCTCAGGGTGGGAGGTTCTGTTGCCTTCCACTCCTTAAAGATAAGCTTGCAAGCTTGAAATAAAGCCCTGGCTATTACCTGTCTGGTATTGTTTTCCAATGATAGGTCATCCAGGATACCCAAGATACATGGTTTAGGATCAAGCGGGGCTTTAACCTGGAAATCTTTATTAATGGTGTCAATAACCTTACTCCAATAAAGGTGTGATTTTGGGCAGAGCCATAATAGATGGATAAGATCACCGTGGTCTCTCAAACATCTAATGCAGTCTGGTTTGTCTTTTACCCCCCTCCTGAGCAGCCTCGCCGGGGTGTAATGTACTCGACACATGAACTTTAATGGCATCCCAGTCCCAGTCTTAATATTGTGTTGGCCCACCCTTTGCAGCTAGCACAGCTTTAAATCTTCTGGGAAGACTGTCCACGATGTTTAGGAGTGTGTCTATGGGAATGTTTGATCATTCTTCCAGAAGCACATTTGTGAGGTCAAGCACTAATTTTGGACGAGGCCTGGCTCACAGTCTCTGCTCTAATTCAGGTGTTCTAATCAAGTTGAGGTCAGGACTCTATGCAGGCCAGTCGAGTTCCTCCGCCCCAAACGCACTCACCCATGTCTTTATGAACCTTGCTTTGTGCACTGGTGCGCACTCATGTTGTAACAGGAACGATCATCCCCAATATGTTTCCACAAAGTTGGAAGCATGAAATTGTCCAAAATGCCTTGGTATGCTGACGCCTTAAGAGTTCCCTTCACTGGAACTAAGGGGCCAACCCCAACTGCTGAAAAACAACCCTGTACCATAATCACCCCTCCACCTAATGATTTGGACCAGTGCACAAAGCAAGGTCCATAAAGTCATAGATGAGCGAGTTTGGGGTGGACAACCTTCACTGGCCTGACCTTAACCCGATAGAACACCTTTGGGATGAATTCAAGTGGATACTGCGAGCAAGCCCATCTCATCCAACACCAACGTCTGAACTCACAAATGCTCTTCTGAAAGAATGGTCAAACATTTCCATTGTGGACATTGTGGACAGCCTTCCCAGAAGAGCTGAAGCTGTCATAGCTGCAAAGGGTGGGTCAACTCAATATTGAACCCTACAGGCTAAGACTGGGTTGTCATTAAAGTTTGTATGTGTGTAAAGGCAGGTTTCCCAATACTTTTGACAATATAGTGTATATTGCACCAAATTCATAAGGCATCTTTGACACTTTTGGTTCTGACAGTGACTCGTGTGCTAAATTTAAGTTGTTCTAAAATGTGGCACTTTTACATTGTGACACAGTGCCTGCACCAAATTAAAAAAAAAATACTGACAGTTTGATTCTTACAAAAGTTGAACTAGTTAGGACCAACTCTTTTTACAGAGAGAAACCCTGGCGTGGACAGATTTTGTGAAAGTGTCTTGTGTGCGTTCTACAAGTGGTACAGCATGAGCCAAATATAAGTACACGTTCTAGACAGGTATATGAATTTGGTGCACACTGTGTCACTTTTGAAAAATCTATCTGCACCAGTCTTTATGAATTCCAGGGGGTGTCTTTTTTAATGTAATGTATAAAAAGGCTAAGCAATGTTAAAATGTAGCTCTCGCAAGTATTGACTACCTCTCGCAAAGGTTACAGTATTCCTCTCATCAATACCTATTTACTTTCTGGGCTTAAGATGCTAGCTTACAGAAAAAAATGCTTTTGTGTCCATATGAGGATTTTAATATAAAATGCAGCAAAATGTGAACTTATATAATGAATTGGGATCGAGAAAGCCAAGTCTCTATAGCAATGAGTGGCAAATCATTGATAACATTCTTATTTCAACAATTTAAATAGCTAATTTATAAAAGTGGTTGGTGCTGATGAATTTAACATTGGCTATGTTATACATATATTCAATGTTACTGATATATAAGTATCCTACTGAAGAATGGGCCACCCAGAAGTTGGGCGATGGATGGATAGTTGACGTGGTTCAGTGGGGGGATGATCCAGACAAGTATGGATGGGGAATGTATGTAATGAATGTGGCAAATCTTCTAATGGGTTTGGCAACAGTGATCATTCAATTTTTTATAAGTATAGCACAGAGTATTTGTCTTTAAAATAAAATGATGGGGTATTTAAAAGTTTGTGTGGATATTTTCAAGTACTGTATACAGTATTTGAAATTATTAGTACATTTTTCATATATGGGTATCTGTATAACTTACTGTTCCTATCTTTCACACTTCTTATGTTGTATAATGTTTTCTGAAAGCCAATCTGACATTTGTTTGTTGCAGGTCTGACAATAGCAGATTTGGTGATGCCATGGTAAGCAGCTTGTTTATGTAATAAAATATTTCTAAGTCTATGTTTATGTGGATGTTTGTACTGTAAAGAGAGGCTGATTCTATGCTGTTCGTGTCTATAAAAAATGGTTATTCCCTAAGAACATATCACATAACCATAATTATGCACTGACTGTGTGGAAAAGGATATTATTACTTCCTGTCATCATCATTTTCATTTTTTTCTAGGGGATGTGTTCCATCTTCAGATATAGGAGTAGTTATAGTTTGCTGGCTTATTAAACCTTAGTTAAAAAATGAACAACTAAATACACTATTGAAATACATGTACTATATTACCAAAAGTATTCGGATGCCTGCTTTTACACACACATGAACTTTAATGGCATCCCAGTCTTAGTCCGTAGGGTTCAATAATGAGTTGGCCCACCCTTTGCAGCTATAATAGCTTCAACTCTTCTGGGAAGGCTGTCCACAAGGTTTAGGAGTGTGTCTATGGGATTGTTTGCCCATTCTTCCAGAAGCGCATTTGTGAGGTCAGACATTGATGTAGACGAGAAGACCTGGCTTGCAGTCTCTGCTCCAATTCATCCCAAAAGGTGTTTTATCAGGTTGAGGTCAGGACTCTGTACAGATCGGTCAAGTTCTTCCACCCCAAACTCACTCATCATTGTCTTTATGGACCTTGCTTTGTGCACTGGTGCGCAGTCATGTTGGAACATAAGGGGGCCATCCCCAAACTGTTTCCACAAAGTTGGGAGCATGAAATTGTCCAAAATGTTTTGGTATGCTGATGCCTTAAGAGTTCCCTTCACTGGAACTAAGGGGCCAAGCCCAACCACTGAAAAACAACCCTACACCATAATCCCCCCTCCACCAAATGATTTAGACCAGTGCCCAAAGCAGGGTCCATAAAAATATGGATGAGCACGTTTGGGGTGGAGGAACTTGACTGACCTGAACAGAGTCCTGAACTCAACCTGATAGAACACCTTTGGGATGAATAAGAGCGGAGACTGACCTCACAAATTCGCTTCTGGTCGAACATTCCCATAGACACACTCCTAAACCTTGTGGACAGCCTTCCCAGAAGAGTTGAAGCTGTTATAGCTGTAAAGGGTTGACCAACTCAATATTGAACCCTACAGACTAGGACTGGGATGCCATTTATATTAAAGTTCAGGTGCGTGTAAAGTCAGGAGCCCCAATACTTTTGGTAATTGGATTTGTATTTTCATACAACCAGTCCTGGCAGACAGCTTGATGACCAGTCTTTTGTCTACTGCAGTAAAAGTGGTTGTATGCCCTTACATTTACCTTGTGAAGTGACTAGCATCAGGTGATACACGGAGATGAAACAAATCCTGCTTCATATATTGTACCTGTTTATATGTCTGTCCTCTATAGCTATCTGTCCTCTATAGCCAATCAAACGCCAGAATTTGCACAGGATCTTTCAGCTCTGAAAAGCAGGAGGTGGGGATCTGAAGTCTCCAGTGGTGATTTCAGTGAGATCAGCTTTGAGTCCTGATTGGGAGGAAGAGACACTCCCCTTCCTCGCAGTACACTGGGAACATGCTGAACTGAAGATATGAATCACAGGCGGTGTGCTCGAGCTCTTCTCCCCATCACCTTTTTTTGACTCATGCACATAGCAGAGGAATGAAGCATAGGGCTCCAAGCCAAATTAGTCTGATACTTCTATTTCTGCCTTGATTTCAGGAAAAAATAACCCCCCCCCCCCACCAGACACTGATAAAATACCATTATACTGAGTGCAAGGCATCCTCACTTAAGTTATAGAAGAGGATGACTGGTATGTGCAGTGTGTTATAATTGACCCAGTTATGGTTGAGGTCTTTTCTGGAAATGAGATACCAGTTTTATCATCTCATATCTTTCTAGTCTAGCTTTTCTACTTAGACCTAGTCAAATTAATTCCTACCTGTACATAGTGGGTTCCATAATTGCTTCATAGATATTGTAACTTCTATTACTTGTAGATATGTATGGCCACTAAGGGAAATCAGCTTCCAGAGCAGAAGTCAGTCTGTGGTTGTGCACTGCAAATGAGCCCTTCCTCAGTCAATGGACATTGCCAAAACCCTAGAGAGTCCAGGACTCTGCTCTCAAATGGAGTTGGGAAGCCTGCCAGCCCATTGGATGGTGGAGGGGCTAGAGGCCTAGATCAGAGGAATGCCAAAAATGCAGAGCTTTCATCTTTCCCCTTAATGACCACTAGCAAATATGACACAAGAGATGAGCCCTTTCTGTGTGATTGCGGTTATACAATAAACAGCATTAAGTCAATAATGTGATTGCCGTTGATTGAACGGGTCGGTAGGAAAATTATTACCCACTTTACAATCCATTAACATCCAGACACACATTATAGGGACAGGGCTGCCAGTTTAGAAAGTTGCTTACATCTATGTAATTTAGAGGCATTTAACATCATCTGGCATGCCATGTACTTAGTACAGATATGTATATGATATGGATCTGTCCTACATGATGCAAGCAATTCTTTTCTGCTTCTCTCTGTCTTTGTGTTGTACCGTAATCCTTAAGGTAGTGTAACGTGAAAAAAATCTACAGGGAATATGGGAACTTAAACATTATATTAAGGTTAGAAGAAGGGCTCATCAATTCCTTTTATTAATTTTCATTGCAAGAAGATACTAGATCTGGAGTACTAAACTGGTCATAGAGACCTTTGAAAGTTTTGCATTTAAGTAGATGTTTATAAAATGCCACTATGTATCATTTTTTAAATACTTATTTTCACCTTTCTATCATCCTTTGTTGCATTTCAGTGTTACGAATCTCCCATGGCCTCTTTGCAGCTACTTCCTGTATACATATATACCAGGCATGGCTGTATGGCATTTCTCGGGGTGGGTTTTCTAATGGTAAAACAGCAGACCACGCCTATGTAGTGTGTTGAAATGGCCACTTGCAAACTACATTTGACACTCTCCTGACAGGATGACAATCCAAGAGCACAGCTCGGTGACAGCGACAGAACTTTGATACTTTATAACAGGAAGTGCCTGAAAAAAAAAGACATTAGTAGCAGGGTGACCAGGGATTACTTTAATGAAAGCTGAAGATTTAAAGTGTACTGTATATAAACCCTAACAATGAATGTCTCTTATGTGCTCTATTTTAGTCTGATAAATTTACCATTGAAAGCATTTTAATACATTTGTTGCATGTGCAAGTGCCCAAAAATACCTAATGGCCATTTCAGAGCTGCCCTGTGTCCTCTGCACAGTTCCTGTGTTACCTTAAAAATCCTGTTTAGACATACTAGCTGTTTTTTTTTAACTACAGAATGATTAGACTTTATGCTGTAGGGATCTAAGAGAGGGAGTAGCTTAAAGGCACTGGCCAGAAAAATACCTGTTGATCTGGGAGAAAAGAACTCTGCTATTAGGTCCAGTTGTGGGCTGATAACACACAGCATATTTGTGGACCCAGTGATGTCACCCCACAACTGAACGTAAGGGCAGAATTCTTTTCTTGCAGATCAAGAGGTATTTTTCTGTACTTGTAGGGTCTTTGAAGGGATGAAACATAGGCTAATATGCATGTGTTGCAGACATGTATTGAATATTTTTTATTTTATTTTTAATTTTGTCTTGACTTACATCTTGTACATTTAAAAGTAATTTTCAATATTTTTATTATAATGCTAAAGGTTGTATGAGATTTTAGAGATTGGATTTACGTTTGGTTTATATTCTATGGAGCACTGTTCAGATTTTACAATGGGGGATAAGGAGTGTACAAGCGGGTGGAAATGTAAAGTGCCAACATCCCTGATATAACCAGACAGACAGACCCCTCATTAGGTGGGACTTTAACGGCACAAATAATATTCAAAATTTAAATAAGTATAACTTTTATTAATGTACATCACTTAGAAACAGTAGGTACAAACTATATAGACAGACTAAGCACCTCTGAAGAAGGGAAAAATCCCGAAATGCATCAGGTGTCACGGTCTATGTATAATATTGATACCATCATGTAACTCCATACTGTTCTTTTAATTCTATTTTGTACCTACTGTTTTTAAGTGATGTACATTAATAAAATTTATACTTTGTTACTTTTTGAATATTATTTGCGCCGTTAAAGTCCCACCTATTGTGGGGTCTGTCTCTCAGATTTTACAATGGGGGATTTGGGCCTTCAAATTGGGTCTTTGACCAATAATTAAACATCTAAATAAAATATACTAAAAGTTATTATTAATGTGTCTTCCTTGGCCAACAAGAGGCTGCGTTTACTACTTTACGGTGTATGCAGGTATCATTGCTCATTGACTTCTAACCACTGAACACATCTGGAAGGCTTCTTGAAGTCTTTCAGTTATGCCAAAGTCTCTACAAAGCTTCTAGTATTGCTGACAATAAATACAGAAAGCTGTGTGCAGCATGGAGAGTAATTTGTGGTATGGTAGAAGTCACCCTGAGTCTGATTACCAGGTAGCATAGGCATTCCCAGGCAGAAGCAAGTGCAACAGGAACATATAAGTTAGAAAGGATTTCTGAAAATTTGGCTGATAATTATGTTAAAACATTCAATTGTGAAAATCAACCTGATATCAAGGTTTTTATTTCAAGTACTGTATTTTTTTCTTAAAGTCTTTAATTAGAAAAAGCTAACAAGACTCCTACAATTTTTATATACTAATAGTATCCACATATTATTATAACAAGAATATCGAAATATCGAAACAAAAAATATATAATTTTTCCATATGCATATTGTATGTTGAAGACAGCTTCTTATAATACATTCTATCACATATACAGTAGATAATAACGTATTTTATGCAGGGAGGATCATGATATGAAAAACTTACAGGTTTATTAGCAGCATCTTAATAAATATTTGCATTTGCTTATTAGAAGTAAAATATGACCTCAGTAGATCATTCAAAAGGGAGGAGATACTGTATCTTTGTATTTCAGCATAGAACCAGTTCACTTACCTGCCCTGATATAATAAAATACTGTAACTTTATTTCATAAATGTATATAAATGAATATTTCCATTAGGTTTGTCTTCATCATTGGCACATCAGTGGCTTTGGCCTTTAACTCAATGAGGAAAAGGGGAGTCCATCGGTCTCAGCTTCTACGCAAGCTGACATGGAGGACATGTGTGCTTATGGCCATTGGAGTTTTCTTCATCAACTATGGACCAGCAGATGGCCCACGTAAGTTGTATCTGAAAAGGGGTTTTGTACCCCCACTGAATGCAAGATACAAATGCACTTTTCTATAAAACTTAGAAAGGTAAGGAAAGTGACCTTGTTCTACCATATACTAATGATATAAAATGGATCTCTATCTTTACTTATTAACTTAACTTGTCCATAAGCTGTCCTTATGAATATTACTTGATTCACAGATAGTCATTTCAGGGCAACAGTGTGCAACAGAAAAGGGTTTTCAAAGAGCTATTACCAGGACCAAGTAAAAGTAGTCAATAAGACACTAATAGATACAGTTACAGTTGTTATCCAGTTATTTTGCTAGAAAACTGAAAATTACATACTAGGAAATTTTAGAAGATTCTTTTCTTTGTTTGAGTTAATTTATTGTAGCTACATTGATGTATTGTATTTAAGTGTATATACATTGAGAATTGTTGTTTTTTTTTATAAAATTTAAAAGCATTACAACTAGAGTTGAGCGAACTTCTAGAAGTCCGGGTTCTGCTGGTTCGGCCGAACTTCGGGACAAAGTCCGGGTTCGGGTCCGGACAGAACCCGAACTTTGTCCCGGACCCCGAACCCCATTGAAATCAATGGAGACCCGGACTTTTAGGCACAAAAAATGCTGTAAAATAGTCCTGGAAGGTCCTAGAGGTCTGCAAAAGGAAGGAAATGTGGGTAAGGGGGGGGACAAGTGACCTACAAAGAAATGGGGACAAGGAAATAACTTTAAATATTTTTAAAAAAATAAAAACATAAAAAATGCAAAAATGGAGATCATCTTCAAAATGGGTCTGAAAAGTATTAATTAACATTAGAGGCCATAGAACTGTTCTAAAATCATCTTCAAACTGTGTCAAAAAAGTATAAATAAGCCGGGAGTACCCATATCACTGTTCTGCAAAATGTGTGTGTCACTTTAAATGAAACCGGGAATCAGTGCACATCTCTTCTGCACAATTATTTCAAGTCTGTGTGTCACTTTAAATCAAACCGTCAATCATTGCACATCT
>BLSH010440646.1:509234-526319 GCA_018402905.1 Glandirana rugosa
CTCACTACTCCCACACTGCTCCTTCGCCCAACCTGGGCCTACGCCCACCACGTCTCTCGAGATCCTGAGCCGGAAGGTCGGCGTACATTAGTAGAACTTCTCGGAAGTGGAGGGCTCATTCCGCCCGGTTCACATACGTATCAAGTAAGCATCCTCTCCCGGGGACGCGTCTGAGTCCGTAACGACAGACTATGACAGTGCGTGGACCACCTTCTCAGACTGAATACGTCATCCGTAGGAGGGAATGGAAGAACATCTTTTCTAGGGAAAGAAAAGATGTTGTATGTGAATAACAGATGTGCAATCATTAGCGGCAATAAGAAAAGTGACACAGACTAAAAAGAAGTGTGAAGAACACACACAGATTCCAGATGTGCACCAACGGATTTCCTACCATCACCAGTGACCCAGTCTGACCCTCGTGCCATCCTGTACTCCCGAGCCACCGGTCTGCTCTACCAGGGGTTCCTGAGTCAGGGTAGTAAGGGAGGATGCCTACTGCATAAGTCAGACTCTTCCACCAGGTGCGTGACAGTATCAGACAGCAATGCCTGAGTCTGCGCAGGGGCCCTCTCCTACGAATGAACTATGCATACACTTGGCCCGCCTTACTCGGGAGGTGAAGGCTCTTCAAGATGATTACATGCGGCTGGAAGGCCGAGTCCTAGAGCTCTCTGCACCACCCGCATCCGGGTCCAACCCGCTTCCTCGTCACACCCTCATCACTCTGCCTATGGAACCCGAGGTACCTCTACCTGAACGGTTCGCGGTGGACCGTAAGAAATTCTGGTTTTTCCAGATGCTTGCAAATTATATTTTGCTCTCCAGCCCCGCACCTTCTCCCAAGAAGCCACCAAAGTGGGACTGGTCATCTCACTCCTCCAGGATGAGCCCCAGCTACTTGAGCAGAAAACCCCAGAAACCACCAACCTTGCACGTTTCTTCCTGGCCATGGCATGGCTATATGAGGACCCGCACCAAGCCACCACAGCAGAAGCTGCGTTCCATGCGCTCCAGCAGGGCCGCTGCACAGCGGAGGACTGAATTTCGGTGCTGGAGCGCCGACACTGCATGGAACTCCGCAGCCCTCTGCTTCTAGTTCTGGTTGGGTCTGTCCGAGCCATTTAAGGACGAGTTAGCTCTTGTGGATGTGCCCCAGACCTTGGATGCTCTGATTGATCTGGCCAACCAGATCAACCGCCGCCTGTGGGAGCGCAGTTTTGAAAGATTGGTCACCCCCGGCGCCCGGTCCTCACTCCAGAGGAGAGACAGAGGCGTGTGACCCACGACATGTGCCTATACTGTGGAGCACCCGGACACATGGTGCGATTGCACCAAAAGGGCCCCTACCCCATCAAGGGGGAGGTTCTGTCCTTGCCAAGCCCTAAGACCCACTTGGTGCTCCCCGTCACTCTGCAGCTGCCCGATGGAAACATCCTGGTCCGGGCAATTATAGACTCTGGGGCTTGCAGCTGTTTTGTGGATCTGATTTTTGCAGCCCAGCACCAGATTCCTCTCAAACCCAAAGCCCACCAAATGACCATCCACCTAGCCGATGGGTCCACTATCAAATCGGGCAACGGTTACTCATGAGACTGTCCCTATTCCAGCCCGCACACCAGATGGTCACTCGGAACTGCTACTGTTGGACGCCATTGCGTCCCCTCTTTTCCCTGTCATCCTCGGGCTCCCTTGGTTTCGGGCACACTGCCCACACATCGACTGAGTCACTGGCAACGTGCAATTCACGTCCTCCTACTGCCTCCACCACTGGATCCTGCCCTTACTGTACCTTGTCCGGATTCTGATCCTGATGCGGAAACCCGCCTGGCCGTCCCCACGGAATACCACAAATTCCTGGACGTATTTAGCAAGAAGGGGGGGATGTCCTGCCGCCACACCGACCCTATGACTGCCCAATTGAGTTACTACCAGGGGCAGAGGTGCCTTTTCGGCAGGATATACCCTCTTTCTGAATTGGAACTAGCAGCCCTTAAGGTCTACCTGGATGACAACCTGAAGAAGGGATTTATCCGACCCTCTACATCTCCCACGGGGGCCGGGATATTCTTCGTTAAAAAAAAGACAAGACCTTAAGACCCTGTATTGATTATGGGGACCTCAATAAGATCACGATCAAGAACCGCTACCCCTTGCCCCTAGTCCCAGAGCTATTTCAAAGACTCGGTTCAGCCACTGTCTTCTCAAAATTAGACAGATAGGAGCCTTAGAGGGGCCTATGATCTCATCCGCATCAGGGAAAGGGATGAGTGAAAGACAGCCTTCCGAACCCGATTTGGCCACTACGAATACTTGGTCATGCCGTTCGGGCTGTGCAACTCCCCGGCCACCTTTCAACATCTTGTCAACAATGTTTTCCGGGACTTCCTTGACCTGTTCGTAGTGGTGTATCTAGAAGATATCTTTATATTTTCCTCATCCCTGGAAGAACATCGTAGACATGTTAAGAGCGTGCTGAGCCGGCTTCACCAGCATGGATTATACACTAAAGTTGAGAAGTGCGCATTTTAATGTTCAAGCACCTCCTTCCTGGGCTTCATTCTTTCTATTTCTGTCATAACCATGGACCCCCAGAAGGTCTCTGCTATTGTAGAGTGGCCAGCGCCTACCGACAGGAAAGTGGTTCAACGCTTTGTTGGCTTTGCCAATTTCCATAGAAAATGTATCAAGGGGTTCTCACTGTCATCGCCCCCATCACCCAGCTAACAAAACAGAACACATGCTTCTTATGGACTTCTGAGGCCCAGGCGGCATTTCAATTGAAACTCTTCACCTCCGCCCCAGTCCTAAAACATCCGGACCCTACTATACCTTACATTCCTACCTTGGAAGTAGACGTGTCTGAGATGGCGGTGGGAGCGGTATTTTATCAAAGACAGGGGCCTAAAGCCGCTCTTCTCGCCATTGCCTTCTTCTCCCAGAAGTTGACACCTTCGGAGAGAAACTAGGATGTGGGAGACAGAGAGTTGCTTGCTATTAAATCCACCTTGCAGGAATGGCGGTATCTGCTGGAGGGAGCCTCACATCCAGTTTTAGTGTTCACAGATCATAAAAACTTGGAATATCTTTGTACAGCCAAGAGACTAAAACCCCGTCAGGCTCACTGGGCCCTCTGCTTCTCGCGGTTCCAGCTCCACATCACGTACAGGCCCGGGTCGAAAAACATGAAACCAGACGCTCTCTCCAGGATGTTTAACAAAACAGGGGAGACTCCTCCACCAGACAAGATCCTCCCTTCTCGGAGCTTCCTATTAACCCAAGAGGATCTCCTCTCCCAAATCAGACGGTCCCTTGCCAGGTCCTCCATCCCACAGGACCCCAGGCTGACCCAGCACGACGAGTTGTGGTGGTGCGGTGCAAAGGTCTTTGTCCCTGAGGAACAACGTCTGGCAGTCCTGGAGCTATGCCATGACCACAAATTAGCAGGACATTTTGGTGGTCGTAAGACTGCGGAACTACTCGCACGCTCCTTCTGGTGGCCTCTGGTTGACAAGGACTATAGAGAATATGTTAAGGCCTGCCCCACCTGTGCTCGCAACAAGGTCGACAGGACTAAAGCCTGGGGGCTGCTAAATCCGCTGCCTGTCCCTGAGTGCCCGTGGTCACATGTGTCCATGGACTTTATAATGGAATTGCCCCCGTCTGCAGGATTCTCCACCATCTTCGTGATAGTAGACCGTCTCACTAAGATGGCACATTTCATCCCCATGAAGGGCACACCTACTGCTACCCAAACTGCAGAAACCTTTATCAGGGAAATTGTCCGTCTCCACGGAATCCCGGCCAACATCGTATCTGATCGGGTAGTGCAGTTTACGTCTCGGGTCTGGAAAGCCCTCTGCTCTCTTTTGGGAATTGAATTGGTGTTCTCCTCCGCTTACCACCCCCAGACCAACGGCCAGACGGAGAGAACGAACCAGACCTTAGAGCAGTACCTCAGGTGCTATTCTTCCTTCTCTCAGGACGACTGGGCCTCCCTGCTGTCAGTAGCCGAATTTGCCTATAATAATGCGGTTCACTCAGCCACAAATCAGTCACCGTTCTGGGCAAATCTCGGCTACCATCCCTCCTCCTTGCCTGACCTGGTACCAGAAAGTACGGTGCCTGCTCTACAAGACATTGCTGGCTTCCTGGTGGAAGCCACTAAGCCACTAAGAACTTAAAATTGTCCTGCCCCTCAAAGAAGCTGGGACCAAGATTCATTGGCCCCTTTCCAGTCAAAAAAAAGATCAACAGGGTGACGTATGAGCTGAGCCTCCTTCCTTCTCTTCGGGTACACTCGGTGTTCCATGTATCCCTGTTGAAACCCGTAACCAAGGACCACTTTCTGGGGAGGAGAACGGCTCCACCTGAACCAGTTATAGTGGATGGTGAGGAGGAGTACGAGATCGAGGCAATCCTCGGCTGCAGAATGAGAGGGGGTGTGACACAGTTCTTGATTAAGTGGAAGGATTACGGACCAGAAGAGAACTCCTCGGAACCTGAGGAACACATCCATTCCAAAAAACTTGTCAGGACCTTTTGGAGGAATCACCCCAAACTGAAGGCCTGGCTGGGTATCCGGAGGCTGCCCCTTGGGGGGTGGGGCAATGTTAGAAGAAATCCTGTGCACCTGCGCACGTGCGCATGCACACGCCGGAAACCGCGCCAAACGGCTCTATTTGGGCTGAGTGCACCCTGCAGCAAGTGCTGTCTGATCTACAACGTTTAGTGTGTGTTCCCGAGCAACCTGTGATCTGATTATCTATTCCTGTGACCCGGCTTGCCTTGACCCTGCTGATTTCTGCCTGCACCGACCCCTGGCTTGTCTACGACCACTCTCCTGTCTGATCCTTTTGTACCTTTGCTGCCTGCCTGTTGATGACCCTGCCTGGACCCAACCATCCACCAGCCTGCTCCACCTGTACCGCACCGCCAGCCCGTTTCCCGACCCGGCCTGTACGACCACGCTTCAGTTACAGGAGTGCACTAATGGACTTCCTACCATCACCAGTGACCCAGTCCGACCCTCGTGCCATCCTGCACTCCCAAGCCGCCTGTCTGCTCTACCAGGGTTTCCTGAGTCAGGGTAATAAGGGAGGTTGCCTACTGCATAAGTCAGACTCTTCCACCAGGTACGTGACACAGCCTATGAATTTTGGAGCTGTCTCCACAGTCCTTTTCTTTTCCCGTGCTGCCATCTTGAATTCAGGAGCCTGCTGCCATTTCCTGAGCATTCAGCCAACCCCTGCTGCTGCGCATGCATGAAATTGATGGACTGCATGGATACTGTCCTGAAGCCTTCTGTGTTGTGTGACATGTATCTCAGGAGGCAGCGAGATGGTAGGGGACAGGCCAAGGACTACACCTGCCTAGGCAGGAATGAGGAAGCAGGAGCAAGTACCAGGTAAAAATGTACATGCCCCCCCAAAATAATTCTTGAAAATGTGTAACAGGCAGGGGGAGGATTAAATGTTGTTTCGTGTTTATTTTGTGTGAAGGTCTGGTTTAATAACCAAGCTATTCTTCATCAAAAAATGTCTGCAGGTCAGTTGGTGATTTGATGCTATTAATTTGTTAATCACAACCAGAAGAAGACCAGGCATTGTAAAAGTCCCAGCTTCATAAAGTCTAAAATAGCAGTTTCATTCCATGTTAGTAAAATGTGAGGTCTTCTAAGATATAAGCTGAGCAGAAGCCTCAGAAGAGGACAGTTACTGTGATTTGAGCATTTGCAGTTAAGATGCTGTTTGGCCCACAGCCCAAACTAAACTGCACATAGGAAAAGTATCCATCTCTCTCCACTATTACATATTAACCTAGACAAAACCTATAAATAATGTAAATAAATGGGGCCAATGTATGCATGGAGCTAACTTTTTATCCTTATCAGTGACGGAACTAAACCTTAAAATGACTCTTTATCTGTCTATCCATTCATCTTTCTCTTCTTTGCAGTCTATGTAAATATACATTTGTTAAACACATAGCACACTGCTTGACACATTGTAAAACACAATTGATCTCTTCACTAAAGCCCCGTAGACACAGGCCAAATATCGGGCGGCATCGGCCGTTCAAAAGAAGCAGGCCGACATTCGGCCCGTGTATACAGCAGCCGGTCCAACATACGCTTCTGTCGAAGGGGCATGACTGAAAAAAGGTCTGCAGATTGACATCCAGCCAGCGCCAATGGCTGAGAGCGCTGGCCGGTGTGTTCTGGCGGGGCATCCCCCTTTCAGAACACAATAGCTCAGCAGGGAGATCTTGTACTAACATCAGATTGTTAGAACAGCCCTAGCTCTTCAGTTTTTTGTCATTCAGCCCGCTGGGTTGAACAAAAAAAACCTTACAGTTTATACCCGGCTTTACAGAAAACACCATGAAGAGCAGAAATATGTAACAATTGCCGCTACTTTTTAATTTATTATCACAGTGATCATGTGACCAGTAACCATGAATATCAAATTCCCTACTAACTTTTTATACAGTAAATAATTTTTTCCAAGAATCAGCTAGGTGTGCTGAAATGGTTTTAGACAGAAAACCTTTATTAGAAATAAAATTATTATAATACCTTCATTCATATTTTTCCCCACAATTACATGATTACTGCTATCTAACAAAAGTGACAGTTACTGGGATAAACTATATATACACTATATTACCAAAAGTATTGGGGCGCCTGCTTTTACAATTTTCATGGACTTTAATGGCATCCCAGTCCTAGTACGTAGGGTTTAACCACTTGCTGACCGCCCGCCGCAGTGCGACGACGGCAAGTTGGCTCATTATCGCGAAACGCTGTCACAGGACGGCGGCCGCGATAACTAGTATTGTGAGCGCGTGTTCGGGGGGGGCCAGGGAGCGGGTAGGGCAGACTCGATCGCTGCCGGCTACCCATGATGGCCCCCCCGCAGTGAGAGAACGGAGTTCCGTGTAAGTAAACATGGACCTCCGTTCTCATAGAGGGGGAAGGGCGGTGATCACAGGCTTCCTCTATATGGAAGCCGTGATCACCCCCTTCTCCCAGCCAGGCCAGCCCACACACAGTTAGAACTCGCCCAGGGAACACTGTTAACCCTTAGAGTGCCCCCTGCAGGTTAACCCCTTCACTGCCAATGGCATTTACACAGTAATCAGTGCATTTTTATAGCACTGATCGCTGTATAAATGCCAATGGTCCCAAAAAAGTGTCAAAATGGTCCGACATGTCCGCTGCAATATCGCAGTACCGCTAAAAATCACAGATCGCCGCCATTACTAGTACAAAATAACCCCCCCCCCCAGAGATGAATTCTCATCATTCGTAAACATGGCAACTTTTGCGCAAACCAATCAATAAACGCCGATTGCGATTTTTTTTTTTACCAAAAATATGAGGAAGAATATAAATCGGCCAAAACTGATGAAAAAAATGTTTTTTTATTTTTTTTTTTTTTGGATTTGTATTTTAGCAAAAAGTAAGAAAAAATGTTTTTTTTGCAAAATTGTTGCTCTTTTTTTGTTTATAGCGGCGATCAGAAATGACGCGGAGGTGATAAAATGCCACCAAAGGAAAGCTCTATTTGTGGGAAAAAAAGGACGCAAATTTTGTTTGGGTACAACGTTGCATGACCGCGCAATTGTCAGTTAAAGGAACTCAGTGCCGAATCGCAAAAGGGGCTCTGGTCCTAAAGCGGGAAATCCTTCTGGGGCTGAAGTGATTCAATATTGAGTTGGCCCACCCTTTGCAGCTATATCAGCTTCAACTGGTCTGGGAAGGCTGTCCACAAGGTTTAGGAGTGTGTCTATGGGAATGTTTAACCATTCTTCCAGAAGCACATTTGTGAGGTCAGACACTGATGTTGGATGAAAAGGCCTGGCTCGCAGTCTCCGCTCTAATTCATCCCAAGTTGTACTATTGGGTTGAGGTCAGGACTCTATGCAGGCAAGTTCTTCCCCCCTAAACTCAATCATCCATGTCTTTATGGACCTTGCTTTATGCACTGGTGCGCAGCCATGTTGTAACAGGAAGGGGCCATCCCCAAACTGTTCCCACAAAGTTGGGAGCATGAAATCACCCAAAATGTCTTGGTATGCTGACGCCTTAAGAGTTCCCTTCAATGGAACGAAGGGGCCAAGCCCGACGCCTGAAAAACAACCCCACATCTTAATCCCCCCTCCATCAAATGATTTGGACCAGTGCACGATGCAAGGTCCATAAAGACATACAGTAGATGAGTTTGGAGTGGAGGAACTTGACTGACCTCAACCCGATAGAACACCTGTTCAGGCAAACAGCCTGTTCATTTTGCATGGGATGTTGCACTTTGAAATGGAATTTGCCCCAGAGCTTAGTGAATATGGTGAAATTTTACTTTGCAAAGAATATCAAGTCACATGCAAGGAAAATTAAACAATAAAAAAAACAGCATTTTATTTGCTGATTGGGTGATGGAAGTTAGCAGAGCTTCACCTCATTTATTAGACTCTGGGGAAAATTCCCTTGCAAAGAGCACTTTCCCTTGCAGAGTAAATAGTCAACTTGCCCTATGGTAAATCAACACCTTTTGGTGTCTCTGGTGGAAGTACTTTACTTTAACACCGAACAGCACCCCCACACCGCATGACCTCCCCCAACATGCATCCCAGACTCTGCTGACCCACATCTGTTCATTGAGCCTCACTTTGGTGAATGGACCAGTAAGTGATGTGTATTACATAACTTAGGGTTCAGCACTGTCATTCCCCAGCAGCATTAGCGGGGAAGCAGCTAAATGAATAGCACAGTGGAGTGCTGGGCAGACATTAGGGGACTAATAGACCCTTGATGTTTCATCAAAGAGAACCTGCCATTCATAAATGTTATCATATAGGGAACTTGTTAGCCCCCTATGCGATAGCACTGAAGTTAGGTATAAAAAGAAAAGTTTAAAAAATAAAGGAAACATATAATAATTTGAAAAAACACAAAAAATAAAAATGTTAACGCCCCTATGCCCTCATATGTAAATGTACCTATGCACAAAATCAGCAAGTGTATTACACATATTGGGTATCACTGCTCACTTCAGAGCAAGACCAAAAGTTTTAGGGCCATCATTCACTGTTAGCTCTAAACTGATGACCTGTAAAGCCATTTAAAGTATCGCTTATAGTAAATTCTGGGTACTGAAGTTCGTCAGTTCAATTTTTTTCAGTTCTAAGGCTTGACATGTTTGCCATCTATTTCCTTGATGTGACCTTATCTTTTATTGTAAGAAAAAATGGGTAATAAGAAAGAATGTAATTTATTTTCTACATGCAAATATGAGTTTGAGTAATATGCGCTGTCACATGACATACATAATTGCAACTGCTGCCATTTAATTCTCTAGGATCTCTGCTTTAAGAACATATAAAATGTTTGGGGCCTAAAATGTGCATTTTAACCTGTGTGAAAAAAAAAAGAAGGAATAAATGGCCCTGGGACAGAAGTGGTTAATGATGCATTAAGTGATTTCAAAGAGATTTGTAGCAATGCACATGAGCATCTAAACAAAGACTACTGACAACGCAAAATAATAGCACATGCAGAATACATTGTCAGAGTTCTCTAGAGATGCCTGCGGCCACTGGGCTGGCACATCACATAACTATGAAGTCATCTTTATTGGGAGAAAGACACGTGTAAGTTGGCTGCAAAATATGTACCATGTGAACGAAACCCTACTGCTTACCATATTCAGCCAAACCTATAAATATTGTAGGATTTCACGTTCTTAGTGATTGGGATATTATTTTACTTTACTTCCAAACCCATTTACACCCATTTAGCTGTTCATTTGCAGAAACTGACACTTAATGGGCATTGTTAGTGAGATGAGACTCTATGTCCGGAATACACCAGAGGGAGGAGAAATATTATTAGTGATAATGTATTTACTGTAACATTCTCTCAGTTTTCAATTTGCTTCTTATTATCCCTCTATTATTGCTTTTTCCTGCATTATCTTGAAAGCTGTAGCAATTTTAATGAACTTTTTAATTTTTCCATGTGATCCATACAGACTAAAATAATCGCAGAATTATTTAACTGTATCTTTAGCTTTTTTAATTAGTAACCAGCATTTAGATAGCCAGCTATCAGGAATAAAGGAGGTGTCACATTCACCTATATCGCCCTCCACCCATTAATGCCAACTTGCCAAGCAGGCTGTATGGGTGGCTTAAAGACTGGTCATTAGATCCTTACAGTAAAGCCTTTTTAACACAAAAGGTATTCACATGTCTCAATCTATTACACATCCCAAAAATCTGGTGTAAAGCAATGATTTACATGGCTCTGGCCACTCTCCTGAAATAAAGAATAATGTTATTTTTTAGCTACAGTATGTGATGGAATGAGACATGTAAATACCTTCTGGTTTAAGAAGGCTTCACTGTGCTACATGCTGATTAGACAGCCTTTCTCACCCTTTTCAATACTGAGGAACCCGTGAAGTAACTTTCTGGTCTCAGGCAACCCCTGCTGATAATTAACATATTTATTTTATTTTTTATTTATTTCAGGTACTTATATAGCAACGTCAATTTATCTAAAGTCCCTAACTCACATTCATACATACACATACTAGGGCCAATTAAGACAAGATCCAATTAACCTACCAGCATGTCTTTGGAGTGTGGGAGGAAACCGGAGTACCCGGAGCAAACCCACGCAGGCACAGGGAGAACATGCAAACTCCAGGCAGGTAGTGTTGTGGTTGGCATTCGAACCAGCGACCCTTTTGCTGCTAGGCGAAAAGTGCTAACTGCTACACCACTGTTCCGCACACTGGATATCTACATCTCATAATCCATTAGTGTGATGGTTATTGGGAAGAATGCTCCTTACACATTGGCAAGAATTACCCCTTTACAGATACCGTAGCTAAAAAGATCATTGGTGTCAGTGGGAACACATCTGAAAGGCAAAAATGCTCATTGCTCAAGAAACCACTAACAACCTGTGGAGGAACCCTAGTGTTCCATGGAACCCTAGTTGAGAAACCCTGGATTAGTATGACCTTTTGGATTGCTTTAGCCCCCTCTCACCATATGGCCTCAAGCACACTGGGTGTTTAGCTCTGGTGCATGGTGCTCCGGCGTTTAGGTATTGGAAGAAGGTACAGACGTACAATGCAGCAGTGACGGCTGGTAAAGTTTTAGAATGTGGGGGCGCCAGGCCCCACCCTTCCTTTTTGACCCCTCCTACTTCTAATAAGCCCCACCCCTTATAGAATCCACCCACTCCGTCCCCTGTATTCCACATATTGTGTCAAGAGTACACAGTTCAGCATCACAGGACACGGTATACAGCTCAGAATCACAGGACACAGTATACAGCTCAGCATCACAGGACACAGTATACAGCTCAGCATCACAGGACACAGTATACAGCTCAGCATCACAGGAGGGGTATATAGCAGCCAGTATCACAGGACACAGTATAGAGCCCCAGCATCACAGGTGGGGTAAATTGCAGCCAATAACACAGGAATGAGTAAATTGCAGCCAATATCACAGGTATGGGCAAATTGCAGCTAATAACACAAGTGGGGGTAAATTGCAGCCAATAACACAGGTATGGGTAAATTGCAGCCAGTAACACAGGTGGGGGTACTTTGCAGCCAATATCACAGGTCGGGGTACTTTGCAGCCAATAACACAGGTGGGGTAAATTGCAGCCAATATCACAGGTGGGGGTACTTTGCAGCCAGTTTCACAGGTGGGGGTACTTTGCAGCCAATATCACAGGTGGGGTACTTTGCAGCCAATATCACAGGTGGGGGTACTGTACAGCCATTATCACAGGTGGGGTACTTTGCAGCCAATATCACAGGTGGAGTACTTTGCAGCCAGTATCACAGATGGTTTACTTTGCAGAGACCCCCCAAAGTCAGGACAAGTCCCATACTTACCCCATCTAATAGTCAGGCAGGCAGGCAGGAGGGTGCAGAGATCGGCATGCGCAGAGCGGGCTGGAGCCTGTCCCCATCAGTCAGTCACTCATCATGGCACGGTCATGCGGTCAGGTCAGGGTCTACTGTGGGAGCAGGAGTCAAATCCGCCGCCACAGTGACCCGCCCACCGCATACATGCCATCCAATCACACTGAGCCACAGGCTCAGGGCAGCCAATCAGACTATGAATGTGCGCCTGTTCAGCGCACATCCATAGTCTTTAATGGCTGACCAATAGGCTCGCTACTTGGCTGACAGCCAAGGAGCCAAAAAAAAGAAAGTCAATGTACCGGCGCCTCCTGTAGGTGCCGGGCTGACTTTTTTTTTCTTCTTAGCCAGCGGGGAGGCAGCGTCCAAGCGCCCCTTATAGACCGGCCGCCCCTGCAATGCAGCCCCACTGCTCGCAGCCTGTAAAACTCTATGAGAGACTAAATAGCCGCTGCAGCTGGATGGGGCTGAATGGTACACCAAGCATTACTTACATTTAGTGGAGGGATGAATGCTTGAAACACAAGCAGTATGCACCTTGGGCATTCCTCCCTGGATGCACATGGCACTAAATATAAATACCGCTCGGCCCATTCCCGTCCAATCACAGCCACTGTCAACTTTTCATAGAGCTTGACAGGCTGTAGGCAGCATGTCTTTAATTTCCACCTGCACCTAAATGGAGAAACCTCATACATTGGGGGTAAGCCCCCATCATCAGTCCTAGCGGTAAGTTTTAAACTCAGAAATCTTCTCAGCAGTAATTTCTCCTTTATTTTATGACTATAGGTATACTACTGCAGGTCTATTGGCAAAAGGATCACGTTAAACATTTAATTACATTTCCCTATATAATCAACATGTGCAAGTAGTTGAACTATATCTATAGCTACACAGCTAGTTAGGTTGAAAAAAGACAAATGTCCACCTTGTTCAACCAATGGAAAAAAATAAGTAACTAGAAAACCCTCATGCACACAATCCTATACCCACAGTGATACAAAGGGTAATTCAGGTTTATAAAGGGTTTGAGGTGCATACACCTAATTGGTACACAATGTAATTTTCTATAATGCCTCTATAGAATATCAGTTTAGACACACATTAAAGGGTTTTGATAATCTCCTCTTATTCTGCCACATGCTTATCTTCCCCTCCACTTTAAAGTACTTGAACCCTGAGGAGCTGAATGGGACAGATGTCAGTTTCGACAACGGACGGTGGCAGACCTGTGTTGGATCTATGGGTTGCCGGATGTCTGTTTACATCAGGCTACTTCTGATCTGTCCTGTTTAGGTCTAGAAAAATGGAAAAGGGTGCAGTAGACATGCATAGACCAGCATGCCCCTTCTGATAAGGACTGCTTGAAAAACTGACAATCTGACCTGATCAGAAAACCCACATGAAAGGAGCCTGATGATTAACTTTACCCTGATATGTAAACTTAAGCTGGCCATAGATTAATCGAAATGCAGCCAGTTCAGCAGAGTCCAGGTGAATTTCAATCCATGTATGGCCATTCCCACTCAACAGAAGTTGAACTAACAACCACCTTTTGTCAAACAGGAATGCTGGAAAACTTTTCTCAGTGTGGGTTTCCTAATGGTGACAACAGTGGACCGTGCCTGTGTAATGTTTGGTGGCACATCCACTTGTAGTCTCCATTAGGAGCACAGCTGCGAGACAGAGGCTTGCTGAAAAAGGAAGTACCAAAACAAGAACGTTCATGGCAGGATCACTAGGTATTATTTTCAGGAAAGCTGAAGATATAAAAATATTGAAAATCATTTTTAAAAATACATTAAGATATTAAAGCTTATATGAGATTTTAGTGATTGGGTTTACATTTATTTGAGCTCAAATAGAAGTATGCAGGGCCGGCTCTACCATTAGGCAGAGTAGGCAGCCGCCTAGGGTGCCACTGCCACCCAGGGTGTCCAGCGGCTGTTGATCTGTCACTGGTCTGCATTGATCACTCATGTCAATGGAGAGCCGTGGCTGGCAGCACACCACGGTGGTAAAATGAGGTGGGTCCAGGGGCACAGGTGCAGGCCTATGGACCACGGCAAAAGAAATGGGTAGAGAGGTTCTGCAAAAATCTCCACCTCCACCACCTCCATCGTATACATGGACAGGGCAGAGGGGTGGAGTCAGGGGCGGAGCCAAATAGAGCTGCAAAATGAGGTTTTGCCTAGGGTGTCAAAAATCCTTGCACCAGCCCTGGAAGTATGCAGCTACAATGGCACACCTTGTCATGTATTGATGGATTAGCTTGGCATAGAAAATAATTAATGTCTCACCCTGCTCTAAGTTTATGCTGCAACTTTCTCTATCACATGCAAACAAACATTTTGTATACCAAACTGCTAATAACCCACAAGGCTATACATGAACATACAGTATGCATAGGGCAATGACAAGCATACAGGACACCAGCAAAAGTGTTTCTTTTTTATAGAAGGTGCTGCATTTTTTGGTTTAATGGGGGTAAGTTAGGTTATACAAATGACACATTTGCAGTGCCTTTCTGGCCCAAGCTGCTCTTTGTACACTATACTGTATTGCTACATACCTACAAATATTAATCACTGTAAATATTGACAGCATGAGTATTATGGCTGCGGGAAGCATTTTTCCTGTAATTGCATATAAATAATTTGATGTTGTTAATCCAGTGTAATAAACTGTCATGTGTCTAAAGCCCTACATCAGGAGTTCAGCATCAGACAATTTCTTAATGGTACAATATTGACTTGTGATACAAGGCAGTAGCGAATTATTGCAAGCCCTGCAATATATGCATTATAAAACTTGTTTGGAAAGTTTTTTTCAATGGTAGTCAGCCAAATTAATTCAGCACAGTAGATGACCATAATTCTTTTTGTGGCATCATCTTTTTGACAAATTTAAAGATACTATCTGTCCATGCTAGGCAGGCTAGGGCTCATTCCAACAGTGGGTTTTTTGGTATCTGGATCTCTCACTCTGTGAACGCCTATAGTGCCCAGTAATCTGATATTCTGGCTCTCTCTGTTCCAGAGCTTGTAATTCTACAAATCAGGGGGTCCCAAGTCCCCAGCTGGGGAACAAAGAGATAACACACATCCTAATATGCACATTCCAGGGCAACCCTGTTTTTAGTATGCCTATCTCTAATCAGTCATTATTTTCCCTCTCCCATTGATCAATCTGCTCCCCATGACAGTCTCATAGATGTACAAAGGCGGCACATCACAGAATTATTAGCAAGATGTAGCTCCACCCAGGTCTTTCAAGAAAGCATTTCTCAGTCTGGCTGCAACGTATTATGGGAAAAACATAAAACTTGATTAAAAATGAAGAAATTTCCTGACTTTTTTAAAAATTTTACAAGTAATAGATGTTTATTGGGAGAGAAAAAGGCAATCAGATACAAGCAATGCAGCTCATTGTAATACAATAAAACAACAAGGGAAACACAAGTATAGACCTTTCTAAACCATCATGCACAATCTTCCTGGAAAGGGTCATACCCAAAAGGCTCAACAAGTGTTCTAAGCAGATGATGAAGTACAAGCTTTAGAAAAACTTATCTGAGGCCATATTAGACAAGCACATCAGAGGCATAGGAGGTGTATGGTGATATCAAGACATACCCAAAGTCTTAAAGGAAAGAGAAAGAAGGAAAAATAATTTTCTGACTTTAGGATAGTGGTAATGTATCTAGGCTTGCCAATGCACCAGTAATTGAACACTGAGTGATTATAGCATTGTACACATTGTATATAAGCTTTTATATATATATATAATCTTTATTTATGTATAACAAAATAACATGTCACATTGAGCATTACCACAAATGCAAAAATAGAAGGTCCTAAAGACATGTATAATAGGTGTAAGTGCACAAGATATAACAACATAACATTAAAGCACACTCCGTAAGGAGCTAGCAGCAGCCTTGAGGGCATATACCAGGGTTTCTCAACCAGGGTTCAGTGGAATCCTAGGGTTCCTCCAGAGGTTTCTAGGGGTTCCTTGAGCAATGAGCAATGTCTGCCTCTCAGATAAGTTCCCACTAAAACTATTGATCTTTTTAGCTATCTGTAAGATGGTGGGTCTTCCAAATGACCACAAGAATAAAGAGCATTCTTCGCACTGACCATCACACTAATGTATCATGAATTGTAAATATAGTAATCTTTAGTAGGGGTCCCTTGAGGCCATAAAGATATTTTTAAGGGTTCCTCTGTGTTGAAATGGTTGGGAAAGGCTAGCATATACACTGACCTAAAACATGAAAGGATCTTAACAAGTAGGCTCAAAAGCCAATCCTAGACTGTCAAAGACAGAGTGCTAAGTTGAAAACAATACGGCCCATCTGGCCCAGACATTGGAGGAGGGGGCCTATGTAGCCTCCATCAGACCGCCCCCAATAGGTCGCCACCACAAGGGCAACACACAGGCATGCATAAGTGCTGAGAAAGATGAATAGAATCATCCTTGTGAGAGGTGGCCTACATATGAGATTTTTTTGACATTTCATTACAAAACCCTTGGCAATAATGTGGAGTTGTTCCTCTTTTGTGGCTATTACAACCTGCACTTTTCTGAGACATTTTTCCAACAAAATTTTGGCGTGGGTCTATGGGAATTTGGGTCTATTTCCCCAAAAGAGCATTTGTGAATAAACTTGGCTTGCGATCAGCATTCCAATTTAACTCAAATCAGTTTAATAGGGTTGAGGTCAGGGCTCGGTGCAGGCCACTTGGGTTGCTCTACACCAGTGGTTCTCAACTCCTGTCCTCGGGACCCACTAACAGGCCAGGTTTGCAGGATAACTGAAATACATCACAGGTGATATCATTTGCTGCTCAGTGATTGTAGTATTCTAGTCTGCATCTCCCCAAGGTAATGCTTAAAATCTGGCCAGTTGGTGGGTCCCGAGGACAGGAGTTGAGAACCACTGCTCTACACCAAACGCCTTAAACCAGTGGTTCTCAACCCTGTCCTCAAGTACCCCCAACAGGCCATGTTTGCATGTTTTCCTTTATCTTGCACAGGTGCTTTTAATTAAAGACAATGGCTTAGTATTTTGGACAGCTATCTTATCTAAGAGAAATTCACAAAACATGGCCTGTTGGGGGTACTT
>BLSH010440646.1:537467-557072 GCA_018402905.1 Glandirana rugosa
TAGTATCGTACGACGACTTTCGGTTGTTTTTGTTTCGGTTTTACACCCCAAACACATCTGAGCGAATTCGGGTCGAGATTCTACCTCCATCCATAGCAGTACTTCCCTAAAAATCAAACCTGGGTATTGGACTGGCGAACACTAAATTTATTCATTGAAGCAGTGGACACGTAAACGAGGAGATTTAGCTTGACGACCCTAAATAGAGGTTGCGCCTTTAGATCTTTCGACATAAGGGTTGGCGGACGATAACTCTTTAGGACCGTCTGTCGATGAAGGGAAGTCTGGAGTTCAGCTTTAAATCCTAGCATAGCAATTACAATGAATTACTTATGTGTCAATAAACTGTGGCTCTCGATAACATTAAATGATTTGATAGCTGGTATTAAGTAAATTGGATGATGAAACGCATGCTGTCTGCCAGGATTTCTCAATAGCAGGCGGTTGGGAATACAGCTTTCTAGATTTCCGCGTTGGAGATAAATCCCAGCAGTTCGATTTAGAGGAGCAAATGCACAGGTGACGAAGTTACTTATTTAAATCACAAGCGGTCAGGTTATGGGTCCAAACTAAAAATCCCTTCATGACGATACCTACCTCCATCTTAGAGCTGGGCTTAAGCGAGTCTACACAAACCCCACATTTTGGCTTTGTTTTTGTTGGCTTTCAGCAGCATGCTATGATACACTATATTGGCAAAAGTAGTGGAACGCCTCCCTTTAGACACGCATGAACTTTAATGGCACCCCAGTCTTAGTCCGTAGGGTTCCATATTGAGTTGGCCCACCCTTTGCAGCTATAACAGCTTCAACTCTTCTGGGAAGGCTGTCCACAAGGTTTAGGAGTGTGTCTATGTGAACTTGACTGGCCTGCACAGAGTCCTAACCTCAACCCGATAGAACACCTTTGGGATGAATTCGAGTGGAGACTGCGAGCCAGGCCTTCTCGTCCAACATCAGTGCCTGACCTCACAAATGCCCTTCTGGAAGAATGGTCAAACATTCCCATAGACACTCCTAAACTTGTGGACAGCCTTCCCAGAAGAGTTGAAGCTGTTATATCTGCAAAGGGTGGACAAACTCAATATTGAATCCTATGGACTAAGATCTGGATGCCATTAACGTTCATGTGCATGTAAAGGCAGGCGTCACAATACTTTTGGTAATATAGTGTATATCCTTCCCAAAAAAAGGGCATGATGTTGCTCACCCCAGGGCCTGTAACTCACAGGAGACTTAAGCCTCTCGACAGAACTGTGTTTGGCCTCTCTACTAATATTGTTCCTAATGTCTCATGCACACTGGACTTAAAAACACCACTTTTAAGGGCATTTGACCTTTTTTCAGCCTCTAAACTCCCCACTATGTTAGCCATGGCTACCTAGGCATTTAGAGGTCTATTAGAAGAGAAACATCACTTGCGCGTTTAGGAGAGGTGCATTATAGCAGAAAAAACTGCTTGACATGTCTAAATGCCTGTAAAAGCATCCAAACACACCTAAACGCTTGGCGTGTTTAGAGCTTGAGTCTCAGTTTATTTTAATGAAGTGTTAATTTTGGTGTCAAATTTAGATTTAGTTTTAGTCATAGTCTTTTGACTAAAATGCCATTTTAGTTATAGTCGTACTTTAGTAAACTGAATTGTTTTACTTTTAGTCATATTTAGTGGACTAAAATCTTGTTGACTAAAGTCCAATGGGTTTATTTAAATTGTAATGCATTATTTAAGCATTTCTATAGAATTTCCAAACTCATTATATGCTTCTGCAGGAAAAATGTAGTAACCTGTTATTATTTATGGTATTACGGTTTGAACATGCACTATAGACACAGATTCAAATGTCAATTTAGTTTTAGTCATAGTCTTTTGACTAAAATGCCATTTTAGTTTTAGTAATATTCTAGTCATCTGAATTGTTTTAGTTTTAGTCTTATTTCAGTTGACTAAAATAGTGTTAATTTCATCAATGAATTAATTAGTTGACCAAATTAACACTGTTTCAATGGGCAGAATAAATATTCTGGCCAATGGAATGTGTGAGCACCCAAGAGCTTAACGTGCCTTAAAGGCACCTTTTTAGGCTGCTTTTCTCCCTTAAAGGGATCACAACCCAAATTATGGAGAAATATATCTGCCTTTTAGGATCCATCCTTGGTTTCCTGTACAGAAGGCCCATAGCCACCCTCTCTTGCTCACTTCGGACTATGGAGTATGGAATTCGAAGTCTGCATACACCACAGAACATAACCCCAAATAGCATGCACTGCTTGTTTCAAACAAACAGAAGTGGCATGGAGCGACATTGCAAGAAGGCAGAAAAACACAGTAAGAAACTATTTCATTAAAATAGATTAAAGGGCCATTAAGCAATGCTTCTGTATGGATTATTTTTAATAGGAAAATAGAAAATAGGGATATCCTTTAGTGTCACTGTAAAGTCCAAGCATTACCCACATTTAACCTTTTTTCCTCTAAATCATATCCCAGCATTAATTTTATCTTTTCTGTAGTGAGACTCAACTTTTATTACTCCCTGTAACATCACCAGGCTTTAAAAAAATTGGTAGGGGAAGATTCTGGGAGCTCAGTTTTTACTGACACAGCCGCAGCCCCAGAACTACATCTTCCAAGGGCCCTTTCCCTATACACTGTGAGTAGACAGGGTCTTGGATGTCAGGACAGCAGCATTGTTTTGTTGGGGAAGAAATCAATGTTTACATGTGGAGTGGGATGAGAAAAGATGAGGATAACTGGATTTCTGCGGCCAGCAGCAGGGCTGACAACACAGCATGAGATTTCAGTGCAACATAGACACCATGTTGTCATCCCAAACACAAAGTTACGAGCTCACTGGATTTCTGACAGATCAACAAGTATTTTTCAGCACTTTTCTGTTTTTTAGTACGGTTTAGGAGATATTCTCACTGCAAACAGCCGCTGATCTCAAGGGCGCATGCGCAGTGATGTCCCGGCGAAGGTACGGCGTTATGCACCGGGCCTTCGCCGGGACATCACTGCGCATGCGCTGTTGAGATCAGCGGCTGTTTGCAGTGAGAATATCTCCTAAACCGTATTAAAAAACAGAAAAGAAGTCCGTTGTAAAGACGGGCTCCCGTGGGAGTGACGTTTTGCGGCTTCGGCGCTGTGAGTGAACACGGAAATATCCACGGAGGGAAGATGGAAGCTCCCTCTTTGGGGACCGAGCGGCCCTGTCGAAGCTTCATTCTGTGGTAAGTATTTCTAGTGGTGCATACTAGCTCATGATGCCTTGTCCTTAGAGGTGTTTTTTTTTTTTTTATAAGGGGTACAACTGCTTTAAGGTGATAAAACCTGGGGAAATATGCATGTATTGTAGAGATTTAGGCTGGGTTCACACCTATGGGTATTGGATGCGGCTTACACCGCATCCAGTTCGAATGACACTTGAAAACACATTGTTTTCAATGTGTCAGGTTCACATATGCGCGATGCATTTGCACTCCGCATTGCACAGAAAACGTGTGCATTTTCTGCGCAATTCGGTGCGAATTCCCAGCTTATCATGTTCAATGGGAACGCATCTAGCAAGGAGATGCGCTCCTCACTGAACTGGGATATTTTCCCCCTGCTCGTGGCCCCTCCCCCCCCCCCCCCGTATCTGATGTGCTGTGGGAATGGACAGGAGCCGCTGAACGGTGGCTCTGCCCCTTCCCGGCAGCAGACAGGTTGGAATTTGCACCGGACTGGTGTGAATACAGCCTTAGTGGTGTGCATTGTCTCTCATTCACTCATACAGAACTTTTTCTTAATTCAGTCTGCTTAGCTAAGAGGTTCTGAACAGAAAAATAATTTGTTCAGTTTTATTACAGGGTCTTAAAGCGGTTGTATCCCCTTTTTTGTAATTTTTACCTACAGGTAAGCCTATAATAAGGCTTACCTGTAGATAAAATGAATATCTCCTAAACCTGCACGGTTTAGGAGATATTCAGCCTGCATGCAGCCACTGACGTCAGAGGCGCATGGACGTGACTGCAGCTCGGCCACTCACAGCGCCGGAAGAAACGGCGAGGCAAAATGTCAGCCCTCTCAGCGCTAACTGAGTCAGGCTGCAGGGGTTTCGTTCTAAGGTATGTATTTCATAATGGGCTAGTATGCAATGCATACTAGCCCATTATGCTATTGTCTTGCAGTTTTTTGTTTTTTTTTTGCGGTGGGTTTACTACTGCTTTAATTCCTAGATCATAAACAGGGAATCATTTATACAAGCTAAGCGATTGGTTTTCAAAAACTGTATTACTGTCAGTGTTCACATTTTATATGCAAATAGTGTTGACTGGTATTCTGTTAAGTTGAGAAAATCTCTTTTTTGTACTTCATTAAGCTGTGGGCCAGGTCATTCCCTGCCCTGCAGCTCGTATGAGCTGCAGGGTGGATAGTGATCCAGCCCACAGTTTATTGGGGTACAATTAGAAGTTTAACAAAGGGCAAAACCTATTTTTTTCAGTTTGGATACAGTTAGGGAGGGTTATAACCCCTGTTATTTTATTTTTCCATCTGTATCCCATTGGGGAGATTTCCCTTCACTTTTTGCCCCATAGCCAAAACAGGAAGTGAGCGGAAATCCCTCCAAAGTGAGAGAATTCCTGGTTGTCATCGGGGTCACCAGAACTAGTGTTCCCATTGGGAAATTTCCCCTCTAGTCCTGTTCTGGTGACAATCTAAAAATTATGATTTTCTTTCACTCTTACTGACAATGGTAAACAGGACAAATAGAGAGGGTGACTTTTCCTAACAAGGGAACAGGCAGCACTCTAAAACTTGAGAGGTATTCTCAGCCCTCTCCACTTTATCCTTTTACGTTAAGTACCGACCCTGGGTTATGGCAGCAGATAGCTGCCATAACCCCAATATCCTCCTAAATGGCGGGCGGCTGGCTTTCAGATAAAAGTGGTCTCTGTGGCAGATTCGCCGTGAGATCACTTTTATCGGCGGTAGGAGAGGTGCCCCCCCTCCCGCCGCGCTCTGGTCGTCTCTGCCGCTTACCGGATCTGTCGGTAGCGGTGGAGATGATTGGGTCCTCTCCCCTGTAAGACTGGATGCCGAATAAGGGAAAGATGGCCCCCACTTAGCTCCATAACATTGGATGACGGAAGCGACATCAAACGTTACTTTCGCCCAATGCTCTTAAAAGGGGAGTTTTTTCTTTTTTAAATGACATTCATTTTTTATTTTTTTTTATTGCATTTAAGTCTAAATGTGAGATCTGAGGTCTTTTTGAGAGCAAGAGCAATAATTTTAGCACTAAACCTCCCCTGTAACTCAAAACTGGTAACCTGTAGAAATTTTTAAATGTCGCCAATGGAGATTTTTGTGTGCCAAAGTTTGTCGCAATTTTGAAGCATGACATACTTTTTTGCGATTCGGCATTGCGTCGATTTAACTTTAATTGCGCGGACGTGCGACGTTGTACCCAAACGAAATTGACGTCCTTTTTTTCCCACAAATAGAGCTTTCTTTTGGTGGCATTTGATCAGCTCTGCGGTTTTTATTTTATAAACAAACAAAGAGCGACAATTTTGAAAAAAAAAACAATATTTCTTACTTTTTGCTATAATACATATCCAGAAAAAAAAAATGAAAAACATGAAAAAAAAAAAATCGCAATAAGCATATATGGATTGGTTTGCGCAAAAGTTGCTGCGTTAAACAATGAGAATTCATTTATGTTTTTTATTTTTTTTTAACTAGTAATGGATTGGCGACAATCTGCGATTTTTAGCGGGACTGTGACATTGCAGCGGACATGTCGGACACTTTTGACGCTTTTTTGGGACCATTGGCATTTATACAGAGATCAGTGCTATGAAAATGCACTGATTACTGTGTAAATGTCACTGGCAGGGAACGGGTTAACACTAGGGGGTGATCAAGGGGTTAAGTGTGTTCCCTGGGATGTGTTACTAACTTTGTGGGGGCTGGGCTGACTGGGGGAGGAGAGTGATCGCTCCTCCCATATACAGGGAACATACGATCACTCTCCTTCTCCCCTGTCAGAATGGAGATCCGCTTGTTTACATTAGCAGATCCCCATTCTGTGACTGCCGGGGAGCGATAACGGGTGGCTGGCGGACATCGAGTCCGCCCCACCCGCTCACTGGCTCCCCAGGTGATGGCGGTTCGCGCATTAGAGCCATGTTGCTGCCGTCAATCCACGATGGGCGGTCGGCAACTGGTTGATTAAAAAAAGTGTATTTCTTCCAAAAAAATTGCGCTTGTAAGACTGCTGTGCACATACAGTGTGACAAAGTATTGCAATGACCACCATTTTATTCTCTAGGGTATCTGAAAAAATATATATTTATATAATGCTTGGGGGTTCTAAGTAGAGTTGAGCGAACACCTGGATGTTCGGGGTTCAGCGGGTTTGGTCGAACTTCGCGGAAACGTTTGGGTTCGGTACCGAACGTTATCCGAACTTTACCCCGGACCCCGAACCCCATTGAAGTCAATGGGGACCCGAACTTTTCGGCACAAAAATGACTGTAAAAAAGTCCTGGAAAGTGCTAGAGGGCTGCAAAAGGAAGAAAAATGGGAGATGTTATTAGATCTGCAATCTGTCCCTCAAAGCAGTAGTAATCTCTACCTAGTCCAGTATCAGATTGTTCTGTAATCAGATCGTTCTGTAATGCAGGATGAGAGATCGTTCTGTAATCAGATCATTCTGTAATGCAGGATGAGAGATCGTTCTGTAATCAGATCTTTCTGTAATGCAGGATGAGATGTTATAGATCTACAATCTGTCCCTCAAAGCAGTAGTAGTAATCTCTACCTAGTTATTATCACTGCAATCTGTCCCTCAAAGCAGTAGTAGTAATCTCTACCTAGTTATTAGATCTTCGATCTGTCCCTCACAATCTGTCCCTCACAGCGCCAGCAGCATCCTCTCCCTACACTAACCTGAGAGCATATGACATGCAGCACTGTGACTCCAGCCTCATATAGAGGCTGGGTCACATGATGCACTGGCCAATCACAGATATTGCCATTAGTAGGCATGGCTGTGATGGCTTCTAGGGAAAACCAGTGAAACGCTTGCTGATTGGCTGCCCTGCAGCTATTCAACATGTGTGATAAAATACCAGAACCCGAACCCGAACGTTTTTCTCAAACGTTCGGGTTCGGGACACGGACACCCGAAAGTTCGGTACGTACCCGAACTTTACAGTTTGGGTTCGCTCAACTCTAGTTCTAAGTAATTTTCTAGCAAAAAAACTGATTTTAACTTGTAAACAACAAATCTCAAAAAGAGGCTTGGTCCTTAAGTGGTAACCTGTCTTTTACCAATACTAGTTAAAGTAACAAGTCCTGGTACGGTGGGCACTGTAGCAGACAGTACTCTCTCATGCACCACTGATAAGCAGAGAGAGCCCACAGAAATACCCAGTATTGCCGGATATGGGGGAACATTTGACAAGTGTACACGTGTAAAGCGAGCCAATTACTTTATCTAGTATGGGCACCGCATGGGTTTATATGAAATGGGAGTACATTTCTTAGCTGGTAGGAGGTTTATTGTTGGATGTTTTTGACCTACAAATGCGTTGCCAAAAACAAAGGCATTTATTGAGTTCAATGTTGGTTTTTAATTGACTCAATTTTAATATGAATGTTAAAATCACAAAACTGTGTTAGTAAAAAATACAGCAGTATCTAATGTCATTAGCAATTAATCTTGTTAATCGTTCAAGTGTTCGATACCTTTAAAAGAAAACTGCAAATCTCAGGATTTCCTTTCTTTAATCCTTCAAGCCGTAGTGCTGGGATGTGCAGAACATCATGTAATTGCTTGTTGCACAGAATGCCTGTTGTTGAAAACAACCAGGAATGATCCTGCTGACCAGCATGAAAGAGGAAATGCTTTAAATATTGATGTTGGAGCAAAGTCTCCCTGAAGTAGCCCAAAGTGCATGTCTGACTATATATTCTTTTGTCTGCGCAGAGCCATCAGTGGAGTGCTGCCGTAAGGGATATTGTCACTTATTGGCCAGAGTGGATCATCATGATAGCTCTAGAGACAGTATCACTATGTTTGACGTTCCTGCTACCTGTGCCTGGATGTCCCACGTAAGCACTATCAGTGATTACTGCGTATGCATAATTGGATTATTCTTGCCAGAACTACATAATGTGATAAATGTATTCCTCAGGAAAAAGTGAAACTTATTGCTTGCTGATTGTTCAGATGGCTTGCAGAATTTTCTGACAGCTTGCAGACTTTTCAGACATGCAATGAAGATGATTGACAAAAAACTTTATCGAAGAAAACTAAAACAGAGCAAAAGTTTCTACCCATTTTACCCATCTGACCTGAATGGTTGCAATATGCTGCAATGTTACATGTGATGCTGTGGTCCAGGTGTCTGCAGAGCATATACACTATACTACCAAAAGTATTGGGACACCTGCCTTTACACGCACATGAACTTTAATGGCATCTCAGTCTTAGTCCATAGGGTTCAATATTGAGTTGGCCCACCCCTTGCACATATAACAGATTTAACTCTTCTGGGAAGGCTGTCCACAATTCACCCTAAATGTGTTCTGTCTGGTTGAGGTCAGAACACTGCGCAGGCCAGTCAAGTTCCTCTACTCCAAACCCGCTTTGTGCTTTGGTCCAAATCATTTGGTGGAGGGGGGATTATGGTGTGGGGTTGTTCTTCAGGGGTTGGGCCTGGTCCCATAGTTCCAATGAAGGGAACTCTTAAAGCATCAGCATACAAAGACATTTTGGACAATTTTGTGTTCCCATCTTTGTGGGAACAGTTTGGGGATGCCCTTTTCCAGTTCCAACATGACTGTGCACCAGTGCACAAAGCAAGGTCGATAGAGACAGGGATAAGCAAGTTTGAGGTGGAGGAGCTTGACTGGCTTGCACAGAGTCCTGACCTCAAACCAATAGAACACTTTTTGGATGAATTAAACCGGAGACTGTGAGCCAGGCCTTCTCATCCACATCAGTGCCTGACCTCACAAATGCGATTCTGAAAGAATGGTCAAACATTCCCATAGACACACTCCTAAACCTTGTGGACAGCCTTCCCAGAAGAGGTGAAGCTGTTATAGCTGCAAAGGGTGGGCCAACTCAATATTGAACCCCACAATGGGATGCAATTAAAGTTCATGTGCATGTAAAGGCAGGAGTCTAAATACTTTTGGTAATATAGTGTATATCTAACTAGATTGGTGGTGAGCTGAGTGTAAGGGGTGTATAACCACCACCTTTTCGCTATAGCAGCCTATCAATATGAGATGACAGGAGCTCAATGTGACTATTTTCAGCTGAATTATGCAACAATCAAATTTATCTTGTGACAAGAAGACTTCCACTTGCCAAGATCCCAGGGAAAAGGCATTAGTCAGGTTAGAATACCAGCTCCAATTGCCTTTCCTTGACAAGCAGTACTAACTACAGTATATTTGCATGTACCTCTGTTCTCAGCCTTGTTTATGGAGCTCTCTGAAGATTTGCTGGCTATAAGCATTTCGATCACGCATGTCCTACCAACCTCTAAAGTCTATTGGCAGCCTTCTTCATCTTCAATTGATAAACTTGACTGTATCTTTAATACAATAACAAAAAGACAGCAAAATAGAGAGAAAGCAAGAGTTCTGATAAAAAAAAGTAAATCAAATAATACCAAAATATATTTAAACATATACTAGGCTTTTCTGATTACCAATGCATATTTCAGAGATGTTTGGGCATATGAAAAAATGGACCCTTCTTGGGGAACTGCAACTTTTACCCACTGGGCAGCTTATACCTTGGGGAATCCAGTTTCTCCTGCAGACAGCACCAGTTTCGCAAACGTTCCTTTTTTTTGTATTTCACATTACTTTATTTTTTTATACTAATATAAAGACAAAGTTTTTTGTAGCAAAACTAATAGTAACAGGTATTACGACAAACTGTACACTGCCATGGGTACTTTAATTTCCATTTTTAATAAAAAAATAAAAATAAAAAAAAAAGATGTTATGTTTACCTGCTTTGTGCAATATATTGCACAGAGCGGCCCCTTACCTCCACTTCTAGGGTACAGTACAGGCAGACACCCCCCTCAGTGCAGACACCCCTCACAGTGCAGAGACCTCCCCTCAGTGCAGACACCCCCCAGTGCAGAGACCCCCCCTAAGTGCAGAGACCCCCCCAGTGCAGACACCCCACTCAGTGCAGAGACCCCCCTCTCCCCTCCCAAACAATACACAGTGACAGACAGTAGTGAGTGTACAGACTTCAGAACAGCGCAACGTGTCCCTCAGACTCTCCCCTCCTCCTAAGCAGAGAGGAGGGGGAGACGGCTTTGTTCTGCTCTTCTGAGCGTGCCACGACAGACACAGATCAGTGTAGGGGGTGCAGCTGCCCACAGGTGTCACTGCCCCCAGCTGACATCACTTTCAGTATCGGTTTCCAGTATCGGAGCATTTTCACGAGTACCGATACTCACGCAAATGCTTAGTATCGGCACTGATATCGATACCAGTATCGGTGCATCCTCAGTTATTAGAATACAATGCTTTTCATCATAGTAGTTATTCTTTTATTCTTATTCTTTTATCATTTTTCTATTTGAAAGATTTTGAAGATAGATGCATATTCAACTTTTCAGAATGTTTGACTCCCAGTAACAGAGTCCAAGTCGATGAGCATATATATTTATTGTAATAATGCAAGCACCATTATATTTCAGTTAGTAAATAACATATTGTAATTCTATTTATTATGTTTAAGCATGTACTTTATAACTCCTTTTTTTAATTAAAAAGTTTTATTGAAATTTTGGTAACATTGTATAATGTATATTAATTATCTGATCTTATCACTCCACAGTGGTTACCTGGGTCCTGGTGGAATAGGCACTTATGGTCAATACCCAAAATGCACAGGGGGAGCAGCAGGATATATAGACAAATGGCTGCTTGGTGCAAATCACATTTATCGATATCCCAGCTGCATGGTATGTCTGTGTCTTAATTATGCATTTATTTACTCAAAGTAACTCCCACATGACCTGAAAACCATGTCTAATAACATACTGACCTTAAAGCTATATTAAACCCAAAGCAAAGATGTTACAATATCTCACAAAATGAGTACACCCCTGCTGCCCCTGCTGTCCAAGGGTGCTAACTTTTGTTGCCAGCAGTTTAAACATTTAGGGCCGGTTCACACTGAGGCGATCCGACTTCGGGGTGACTTTGCTAGGCGATTTGAAAAGGCGAAGCGGCGCGATTGCGCAGCGGCGCGATTGCGAAGCGATATCAGGCGATTTTAGGCGATTTCAGGTGATTTCAACAGTACCTGGGACATGAGAGGTGTGTCTTCTGGCAAAATTATGTTTTTCTTCCTGGAAAGTCGCTTCTTCATAGACTGAGATCCGACTTGAAAGCGAACTTCCATTGACTTCTATTCGCCTAGAAGCTGCTTGAAGATAGTACAGGAACCTTTTTTGGAATCGCTTTGGACTTAAGACGGCTCCATTCATTCCAATGGGATTTCTGATGTCAGGCGATTTGAGGCGAATTGGGGCGACACAAGTTGGATCGCAAATCGCCAAGGATCGCCTCAGTGTGAACCGGCCCCGAGCGGTGGCGCTTCTAACCCGTTGTTAACCCCTTCTTGGGGGTTAAAAGCGTTCCGCTCCCGTCTGCATAGCTGTAGCGCCGCTATAATAGTGGTAAATGTGCCGCTAATTAGCAGCGATTTACCGCTACTGCCCCTCCCCGCCCCTGTGTGAAAGTAGCCTAATGGCTGTGTGTCGAGTTATTTTGAGGGGACGGCAAATTTACACTGTTATTCAAGCTTTACACTCACTACTTTACATTATAGCAAAGTGTCATTTCTTCAGTGTTGTCACATGAAAAGATAGAATAAAATATTTACAAAAATGTGAGGGATGTACTCTCTTTTGTGAGATACTGTATATAATTCAGAATACCATAAGTTAAATTTTGTGTGTACATTAGTTTTCTTTTTTACCTTTATTTTCACCTGGTGAACCAGCCAGTATCACACTTTCTGTCTTAGGGTGTCTTCACTCTGGAAAAAGAAGCAACAGAGCCACCCTTGGACAGCAACATTGTCAGTCTGGGGGGACGGTAGTGTTATATGCACTAATATATTTAAATGGACTTGACCAAGAAATGAAAGCAGAGCTAATGGTAAAACTATCGCTAGAGTAATGGAAGGTTATTACCCCTGTCAGTTTTTTTTTTTGCCATCTGTGTCACATTAGGGAGATTTAACTTCACTTCCTGCCCCATAGCCAAAATAGGAAGTGAGAGGAAATTTCTGCAAATTAAGGAAATCCCTTGGGGCCACCCAGGTCACCAGAAGATTTCTGAGGCCAACTCAAAATGTGGGATCTTCTTTTACTTTTACTTTCAGTGATAATGGTAAACAGGACAAATAGAGAGGTTGGATCTCCTAACAGGGGCACAGAGAGCAATAAAAACCTGACAGGGTTTTTAATCCCCCTCCACTCTATCAAAACTTAAAAAAAGTTGCAAGTAGTTATTCTTCAATCCTTTCGCCGCTGGGTCTGTACATTGTACAGACCTGGCAGCGGGGGGGTATTATACGTAATCCGGTGGCCACTCGGATTGTGCGTGAAACTGACAGGCAGACTCCTGCCTGTCAGAGGAGAGCACTCATGAGGCAGCGGCGCTGCCCGATTGCTCTCACACACTCCCGGTACCAGCACCCCCCGCTGTCACGCCCCGCCGCCATGCCCCGCCATTCTTACCCGGCTACGCTTCCCCATCTGCGGGCCCGGGATCTCCATGGCGGATGCTGGTAGCTGGAGGGGAAGGAGAAGAGCAGACACACGTCCACTCTCTTCCTCTTCTTCTTGTGACCCGGAAAGCTTCCGGATCAAGCTCTCCGTGTCCCAGGCTAGCTCAACCGGGAAATAATGTTTTGCAATGCGATCTGCATTGCAAAATATTTAGTGGAGCACAGGGGAGACTTTTTTTTTTTTTTGCAAAAAAAAAAAAGTTACACCCAAGCACATAAAATCCCCCCCCAAAAAATGTTGAGGCCCTCCACCCCCATATATACACATGCATGAAAGTGTACGCATGCGTTGGGGCGTCAACGCAAAACGTTGATTGCAATACACATGATACATATCGCCGCACACGCCGGAGTGAGAGCAATAATTCTAGCACAAGACCTGCTCCATAACACTAAGCTGATACCTATAGGGGACTTTTGAAGTATCACCTATAGAAAATATACGGTACTGAAGTTTGACACCATTTCACGGGCACACAAAAATGTAAGGTTTGGCATGTTGGGTATCTATTTACTTGGTGCAACCTTGTCTTTTATATTTTACCAAAAATTTGGGTAATTTATACCCTAAAATTCATGTTAGTGTGTTTTTTTTACTGAAATTTTGCATTTCCTAGATCTTTGTGGTAATATCGTGTGACTACAAAACTGCTGGAACTACCACTATTTTATTCTCTAGGGTATCTGCTTTCAGAAAATATATAATATTTGTGGGTTTTGTGTAATCTTCAGGCTAAAATTATTTTTTAAACGTGTGCAAAAAACATTAAAAAAAAACATAAAATGGTTAGCTTACAGTCCTGTTTACACCTTGCTTTTGCTTGGTGCTTCGGTGGGCCATGATGAGGCTTTGTTGGAGCTTCGATGAGTCTTTGGTGGGGCTTCAGTTGGGCTTCAAGAGAGCTTTGCCATAGACTTCTATGGAGGATTTGAAGATGCTTTGAAGCCCAACTAAAGCGACATGGGGTATAATTTTTGAAGCAAAGCCGAAGCAAAGCAAAGCCAACACAAGGTGTAAACAGGACTGTAAGCTAACCATTTTATAAAGTGACAAGAGCTTTGACCAGCCTTCAGAGAGCTTTAATAAAGGGTGTTCAAAGCCTTGTTTTGAAGCAAGTGTAAACTAGCCCTTAATGTGTGTTGAAGCCAAAGCAACTGTAAACAAGCCCTTACCGTCACTTTTACTGGAAAGCTTGGTCTTCAAAGGAAAAATAACAGACCTACTGGCCAGATTGCTGGTTGAAGCGCATACTGTAACAAGATTTATTCATTTATATTGATTATCAAAATCAGTCTCTGGAGGCAGGAAAGATTTTCAGTCACACCATATTGCAAAAACTAGCCTTCCGCCATAGTATTTCCTGAATGTGCCCCCCCCCCTTATTAGATTGTAAGCTCTTCTGAGCAGGGCCCTCTTAATCCTTTTGTATCGTACCTGTATGTCCCCCTTTTATATTGTAAAGCGCTGCGTAAACTTTTGGCGCTATATAAATCCTGAATAATAATAATGTAACTTAAAATTTAGCGCCCATACAATGCTTTATTAGCAACATCTTATGCAATTTCTTTAGCTCATATTCCATTGCTCTTCTTATTTAAAACAGGACAACTTTGTCCACTAACTATACTGCATTGCCTCACTACAAACAAAAATATCTGCAGTCTGTTGTGTACGCTATATGGCCAAATGATTGCGAACATTTGACAATCAACACGCTATATGGCCAAAAGTACATGGACAAACCAAAACGAATAAGTTAAAGAGTTTTCAAAGTGTAATGATAGGCAATTGTGTGCCTCCAAACTGAGGGTAACAGTTTAGAAAAGGCCCTTTTCAGTTTCAGAATGACTAATCCCCGTGCACAAAGCCAACTCCATAAAGACATGGCTTGGTGTAGAACTCGAGTGACCCTATGATCTCAACCCTACTGAGCATCTTTGGGATGATTGCGAGCCAGGTTTTCTTATCCAACACACAAGTCATTGCCTTTACAAATGCTGTTTTGGCTGGTGGGGCACAAATTCCCACAGAGGCACCCCCAGGGCAGTCTACTTGGCTGCTATGGGGCCTGGGTTAGGAACGGTCCCATTAGGGAGGTTGGGAGGAAAAATTAAACTGCTACATTTTCAGTACAGAAAGACTGAAGTCAGACCTCAAGTCAGGATTATTTCTAGTCACTGATCCACCTCTGTTCAGTTGTTTAGCTGTCTTAGCAGTATAGATTTATTGTCCTTTGAACTTGTACTACAGACTGAAATTAACCCTGTATAGCCAATGCGGCCAAAAATCATGGAGTTTCTCCTCAGATACAACCTTTAGGACAGCTGATACCATTATAGCCAAGATCCCAGGGAGAAATCACAGTTTTGCTATGGGGTCCCATGATTTGTACTTTCACCTCTGTGACTATAGCACCCTTATTTTTAGGTATGAAGCAAAAACGAAATGGAAGGGAGTTGGAAATAAATGACTAGACATCCTATTAATTAGTCTGCTCTCACTGATCATATAGAAAGAGTTAAGACTGTTGCATATCATTAAAACAAATTGCCCCTGCTTTCTGGTGTGATCATAAATAACTTCCCCTATTAATTTGCATGACCTCATCTATGATTGTGGAATATTTTTCTTCTCTGTTTGATTGAATGAATTATTTATTTAACATACGGTATGCTACTGATTTGTAGCATAAAGGTATCAGCAACAAACACAAACATTTTTAGTGACCCCTTTTATTGGAAATGTGAGTATAGACTATTTCATCTTCTCCTTTTCAAAGTAATAAAATATTTTAACAGAATGTGAGTAGAGTTGGTGGAAGATAAATTCATAATATTAATTTTCTTGCTTCATGAGCTAATGCTATTTATTTTTTATAGTCATTCCATTGCTCATTAACTAGTTTGCTCTTAGGAGAAGGCACAATGTTTGCATACATGACATTTTAGGTAGTTGTCATTACTTTCCTTACAACTTGATGGTATCGAGATTCTGGTATTTCTGGGTACAATATCCCACATATACGTTCATAGTTTCTGCCTTTAGTTTCACAAATACAACTTTTTATAGAGATAATGAGAGAGAATATTTTTTTCTGGAAACATTTTTTTTTTGTATTTACTGTACAAAGAACCGCTCTTCTCTTTTTAACCTGTGATTGACTAGCTCTATGATTATCAATAGGCAGAGGAGAAAGCCAGTAAAAAAACAGTAGTAGGCTGAGATGGTCTGTCAGCTGAACAATACAAACCCTTGTCATCCGTTATTGTTGTGTATCCAATAGTATATATTATAGTATAGAGAAGGTTTCGTGTAGGGAAAGCTTTAAAGTAGAATTATGGGCAAAACTTTTTTTTCATTTTGGATAGAGTAAGGGAGGGTTATAACCCCTGTCAGAATTTTTTGCCATCTCTGTCCCATTGCAGAGATTTCCCTTCATTTCCTGTCCCATAGCCAAACAGAAAGTGAGAGGAAATCTCTGCAACTTAAGGGAATTTCTTGGGGACCCCCAGCTCACCAGAACTAGTGCCCCAATTGGAATATTTCCCATCTATTATTTTTCTGGGGACAACCCAAAATTTGGGGTTTTCTTTTTAATTTCACTTTCAATGATAAAGGTCAATTGACAGGGGCTCTAATCCTTCTCCACTCTATCCAAAACGAAAAAAAAAAGTTTTGACTTTAGTTATACTTTAGGATTGACAATATCCCCATATTATCAGGGTATGGATAATTAAAGGGCCATATGTAGATTCAAGGGCTGAATTACAAAACGTCTGGCAAGCAAATCTATGTTTTGTTTTTTCAATGAAATGTAAAGCACAACCAATCGACCAATTGAAATTAAAAACCATAAACACGATTGACATCCATAGAACTAACTTAAAATATAAAGAGAGCCTAAAGGAGACTCATATAACACTGGATGTTACTTCTTCTCTAGTCCACCAAAGTAAGAGAACATTATTTTCCATTGATCAACAATATTATAGTGTACGTCCCTGATCATCAATATAGAGGCATCATTTGCAGTGACCACCAATGTAATGGAGGCATTTACACTCACCACTCATGTAAATAACTTTTATTAGGATGCTCTGTCCTTTCTTCTGATCATTAATGTACATGGGGCTTTTATTATGAAGACCGCCCACAGACCATCAGTGTACAAGAGGTAGAAGTGCATACCTACCAAACTTGGAACTTAAGAAAGAGGAACACCTTTGGATGGAGATGAGGAAAGAAAGAAGGGGCACCAGCTGAGTGCAGCATCAAAGGATTCATTACAATTAAAAAGCCAAATGCAAACAGAAATATAATATCAAAGAGCTTATATGCAGCCATGCCACATTGGATGGAAGCCATCCACCTGAAGAGCCGCTTTTGACAGCAAACACAGTGTTGTCAGTGAGGAAACCAAGTCCAATGTTCCAGGAATTGAGGAGAGCTGCTTTGAGACACAAGGCCTCTGCTACACAAGCATACCTTCATATTTATCTAGGGGGGCAGAGGCTAACTCAGGTGGACGGTGCATTAGCATTTGTTTGCGCCACAATCTCAATTGTTGTTTGTACATTGGGATGGAGATGGCATGGACGAAAAAGGGCGTGGATACGCTGTGCTTAAAATTGGCTGTTTCTGCAAGTAGGCATGGTTAGTAAGAGCACGAGTCAACATATTGTATACTGTACACAGTCTGCAGTCTTTGTACCCACAAAATACTCCAGAATTACTGTTACATGAGTGGGAGTCTCACTTACATAAACCTGAAGGATGAAGAAACAGAATATACATGGAGAACTAACACTTTGTCTGAGCTTACCTTAAAGCAGTGGTTCTCAACTCCGGTCCTCGGGACCCACCAACAGGCCAGATTTTAAGTATTACCTTGGGGAGATGCAGACTAGGATACTGCAATCACTGAGCAGCAAATTATATCACCTGTGATGCATTTCAGTTATCCTGCAAACCTGGCCTGTTGGGGGGTCCTGAGGACAGGAGTTGAGTTAGATCTATGTAACATATTACATAGCACATAGAATGTAGTAGTCAGGACAATGCAATGTAAAGCGCTCTGTGCAGAATGCAGCAGTAAGTGGTTTGGGCCCCTTTAACTGTCTGTGGGAGGAGAAAGTGTCCTAGTGTCAGTTGTCAGAGAAGGAAAAATGGCTGGTATTTTAGGGAAGGGGGTGCTCACTATGAGTGGCCAACGGGAAGAAAAAAATGTCCATTGTTATCAGTCAGCGGGAATAAAAAAAAAATGCCCAGAGAAGGTAGGCGGAGAAAAAAAATGCCTGGGGTTAGTGTTACATGCTTAAATCAACCATGTGAAGGAAATGTATTTATCATGTCCAGAAAATGCAGAAACAACAATCTATATAGAACCATGAAGATGGCAGTCAACTTTTCATGCCACTAGAGATCTCTGCTTGTGAATTGTGACAGGCAATACAAATTCACTTGAGCTATTTTACATGTCTAGTTTTTTTTGCTATGCTACTCTGAAATACCGTACTGTCATTGTATGGAGAAGAGCTTGTAGTAATGTTTTAGCATGAGGGAGGACTTGTAATAACACTATAGTATGAAGGACTTATGGTATCTTCCCAGTGTAGACATGTAGTATAGTACATGTAGAGGGCATGCAGTAATGCCATTGTTTGAAGCAGGACTTTTGAATTATGGAATGGAGAGACTTTTTTAAGAAATGCATACATCCCAACTTTCTGAGATGGGAACAAGAGGCACCTATTAGAAAAAGTATGTAGGCATAGGACACACCCCTTGCATGCCTCCCTTAAAGGAGAATTAATAAAAAAAATCATTGGTTAAACCCACAAGGGCTTTTTTTTACCACTACTATCCCTTTATACTGGCTTTTGAAATTTGCAAATGCAACAATTTAGAAATTGGATGAAAGGTTTAGCACTGGGAAACACTTTTTCATAGATAAATAGTGCATTTTATATATAACTATATAGATAATATAAAAATGATGGACAAATGAGGAGGAAGGAGGGACAGAGGGACTTTTTTCTAGATGAGGGACAGTCTCTCAAAATCGGGAAGCTATGGTAACGTCTAGAGTTGAGCGAACTTCTAGAAGTCCGGGTTCTGCTGGTTCGGCAGAACTTCGGGACAAAGTCCGGGTTCGGGTCCGGACAGAACCCGAACTTTGTCCCGGACCCCGAACCCCATTGAAATCAATGGAGACCCGGACTTTTAGGTACAAAAAGTGCTGTAAAATAGTCCTGGAAGGTCCTAGAGGTCTGCAAAAGGAAGGAAATATGGGTAAGGGTGGGACAAGTGATCTACAAAGAAATGGGGACAGGGAAATAACTTTAAATATTTTTAAAAAAATAAAAACATAAAAAATGCAAAAATGGAGATCATCTTCAAAATGGGTCTGAAAAGTATTAATTAACATTAGAGGCCATAGAACTGTTCTAAAATCATCTTCAAACTGTGTCAAAAAAGTATAAATAAGCCGGGAGTACCCATATCACTGTTCTGCAAAATGTGTGTATCACTTTAAATCAAACCGGAAATCATTCCACATCTTTTATTCACACTTCTTTTTAAAATGTGTGTATCACTTTAATTGAAACAGTCAAACATTGCACATCTCTTCTGCACAATTATTTCAATTGTGTGTGTCACTTTAAATCAAACCGTCAATCATTCCACATCTTTTATTCACACTTCTTTTTAAAATGTGTGTATCACTTTAAATCAAAACGTCAGTCATTGCACATCTGCTATTCACACA
>BLSH010440646.1:558012-575525 GCA_018402905.1 Glandirana rugosa
CAAAGTGACGGAATCATTAATGGTGTCGACTAAGTAGACTCCCTTTAGGACTTTTGTACTGGACAACCACCCGGAACTCTTTACCCAACCCCTTGTGACGAGATGTTGTAGGATACTACAAGATACAAGAGGAAGTACAAGACTTTTATGATTTTCGGGGGGAGGTGCGCCGAAACTTCTATGATGTTCAGGAAGAGATGTGAAACTTCTATTATATTCAAGAGAAGGTACGATACTTTTGTGGAACCAGATAGAGGTACTAAAATTTAATGATATTCAGGAGAAGGAGTAATACTGCAATGATCTCAACTCGCTTGGGCCTGACATTTCAAGCCCAGACATGGCTAACACCGGACCCGAACCCGGACTTTTTTTGAAAAGTCCGGGTCCGGGTCCCGGACACCCCAAAGTTCGGTACAGACCCGAACTTTACAGTCCGGGTTCGCTCAACTCTAGTAACGTCATAATGAGGAAGAGGACTTATAGTAATTTAAAATCATGGAGATAGACCAAGGTGTTTTCATAGCATGGAAGAGAACTTATATTATCTTCAAAGTGTAGAGAAGGACTTGTAGTATCTTCAAAGCCGCGTGGAGGGGGGCTTTTAGTATTTTCAGAACATGAAGGAGAACATAGAACATCATAGGATGTTGTAGAGCAGTGTTCCCCAACCCATTTCTCAAGGCCCACCAACAGGTCATGTTTTCAGGATTTCCCTCAGATGAATCAGCTGTGGTAATTACTAAGGCAGTGAAACTGATCAAATCACCTGTGCAAAACAATGGAAATCCTGAAAACATGACCTGTTGGTGGGCCTTGAGGACAGGGTTGGGGAACACTGTTGTAGAGAACTTGTAATTAATAGCAAGGAGAATTTGTTGTATCTTGATAATGCGGAGAAGGACTTTTCATAGCATGAAGCAGGATGTTTTTTTTTATGCTTTGAGGCCACATAGCTGTGATGATTTCTCTGAAGACCAGAATGTGAACTTGCATAGAAAATGTCTATATTGACTATGCAATCCAGGCATAATGGGGTTGATTTATTTAAACTGAAAAGTGCAAAATTTGGTGCAACTGTGCATGGTAGCCAATCAGCTTCTAACTTCAGCTCGTTCAATTAAGCTTTGACCAAAAAAACACCTGAAAGCTGATTGGTTTCTATGCAGAGCTACACCAGATTTTGCACTCTCCAGTTTTAGTAAATCAACCCCAATGTCTCTCTTTTCGTGCAGAGTTTAAAGTGATAATGTATTTGCCATACACAATGCAGGCATCTTTTTGATGCCCATAAATAATACTTGGCATCCTACATATCATTACATTTTGTTTGGGACTTTAATATAGCATGGGAGATATTCGATCAATTTTGAAAGTAAAACCTTTTTACAATAAGATCTCAAAGTCCGGAAACCCTTAGAAAAATGTGTGAATAATTCATATGTTGCTATCTGGAATTTGAGCAAGAATAATTTTTAATGAAATTCACTGAATTGTGGTTACCATCTAGCTGCTCCTTGTGCAATACTAAGGGGATGAAAGAGCTCCATAAATCTCACAGGCTAGTTTACTTACTTTTCCAATTGAACATCTTTCTTACTTAAATCATGAAGACAACTAAATTAATGGCTTGGAAACATCCTGTTTCTTCTGTGTTGTCCAGCGCTGGTTGTCCAGCCTTATTTCCTCTCTAATAGATGAGAGGAGCTGCTAATTGCTTGTCTTAATCATTGTACATCGCTGAGCTATAAACAGAGGGATAAGTATTTTGTTTACTTCTGTAAATTATTCATTGCTGCTTTGCATTAGCTGTATCACTTTCCAGGATAATGCTTGATTTTTATCACCTCGGCAGGAGATTTACTAACAGATTTTCGATAGGTAATCACTTTCAGTTATTTTTAAAGTTCATTCTTTTCCTGGATTTAAAGTGGAACTAAAAGAAAATAACACAGCTTACAAGCAGGCAAGCTGTTTATCACAGAAGAGACATGCAATGTCTCTGCTGTTATAAAATAAACCTACCTACCTGCTTGCAGACTTCTGTGGCATGTATACTGAGCAGTGCAAGCGCAAGCTCTGCATTATAATATGAAATATTTCTGTAATTATTAGTTAGCCAGTCATTCCAGCACCGGCACAGACCATTTGTGCTGGAATGACTGGCTAACTAATAATTACAGAAAGATTTCATATTATAATGCAGAGCTGCATGATAATATGATATATAGTGAAAGGGGGGAAGGTCTTCTTTGGTCCACTGGTTACCAATGACAGCACAATGCCTGATTGCTGCAGAGAGGAGATATTGCCAAGATCAGCAGGTATTTACTGCATATTCACAAACAATTAATATAATATTTAGGCATGGGTGTAGATAAGGGGGGGATATGGGGGTCTGACCCCATCCAGAGTGCCCATCCGCAGTGCCACAGCTTGGCTATAATACCCAAGCCAGCAGATCAGCATTCTTTAGTTTTTTTCAGGGAACTGAAGTAGATCGCCTTAATAAATACTTATCTGAGGCTAAGCCTTGGGTAGCTACACAACTAAGGAGGCCTTATTATTTGATCCCCTGCAGATTTTGAAAGTTTGCCCATTTACAAAGAAATTAAGGGTCTATATTTTTTATCATAGATGTATCTTAAATGATAGAGGCAGAATATCAGCTAAAAATCTAGAAAAAACACATAAAACAAATGTTAAAAATTGAGTTGCAGTTCAGTGATTAAAATAAGTATTTGATCCCCAAGCAAAACATGACTTAGTACTTGGTGGAGAAATCCATGTTGGCAAGCACAGAGGTAAGATGTTTCCTGTAGTTAGTGACCAGGTTTGCACGCATCTCAGGAGGGATTTTGGTCCACTCTTTTTTACAGATCTTCTCTAAATCCTTAAGGTTTCTTGGCTGTCGCTTGGCAACTCAAAGTTTCAGCTCCCTCCATAAATTTTCTATAGGATTATGGTCTGGAGACTGGCTAGGCCACTCCATGACCTTAATGTGCTTCTTCTTGAGCCACTCCTTTGTTGCCTTGGTGGTATGTTTTGGGTCATTGTCATGCTGAAAGACTCATCCATGACCCATCTTCAGTTTTCTGGTTGAGGGAAGAAGGTTCTCATTCAAGATTTTACACTACATAGCCCCATCCATTGGCCCCTCAATACGGCAAAGTCGGTCTGTACCTTTAGCAGCGAAACAGCCCCAAAGCATAATTTTTCCACCTCCATGCTTGACTGTGGGGATGGTGTTCTTAGGGTCATAGTCAGCATTTTTCTTCCTCCAAACACAGTGAGTCCCGCTCCTCAAGACGGCACATGTACAGTCATGCCAATGAACATCTAAATGATTCAGAGAAGGACTGGGAGAAAGTGCTGTGGTCAGATGAAACCAAAATTTAGCTTTTTGGCATTAACTTGACTTTCCGTGTTTGGAGGAAGAAAAATGATGACTATGACCCTAACAACACCCTCCCTACAGTCAAGCAGGTGGAAACATGATGCTTTGGGGCTGTTTCTCTGCTAAAGGTGGAGGCCGACTTTGCTGCATTGAGGGGCCAATGGATGGGGCCATGTATTGTAAAATCTTGGCTGAGAACCTTCTTCCCTCAGCCATATCACTGAAGATGGGTCATGGATGGATCTTCCAGCATGATCATGACCCAAAACATACCGCCAAGGCAACAAAGGAGTGGCTCAAGCAGAAGCACATTAAGGTCATGGAGTGGCCTAGTCAGGCTCCAGACCTTAGTCCTATAGAAAATTTATGGAGAGAGCTAAAACTTTGAGTTGCCAGGAGACAGCCGAGAAACCTGAAGGATTTGGAGAAGATCTGTAAAGAGGGGAGTGGACCAAAATCCCTCCTGAGATGTGTGCAAACCTGGTCACGAACTACAAGAAACATTTACTTCTGTGCTTGCCAACAAGGGTTTCTCCACCAAGTACTAGGTCATGTTTTGCTTGGGGATCAAATACTTATTTTACTCACTGAACTGCAACTTAATTTATAGCACTTGTTTTATGTGATGTTTTTGGTTGACATTCTGTCTCTATTATTTAAAGTACACCTATGATAACAATTATAGATCACAATATTTAAAGCATATTCTGTGGGTACAAGGACTGTGGCATATGTCACTGTATACAGAGTAAGTATTCAGCCAAATGCTGAACCCCCCAGAGAACAATGATCTAGGGCTCTGTATTAATGATTACATTCTTGAACAGAAAGATTTAATAAAATATACTTTTTAGGTTTCTATACACTTTAAAAGGCAGTTAAGGGCAAGATCACCTCAAACATATATTTGACCACATTTAACCACTCCAGATCCGCTCTATTGCCGAAGTACGGCTCCAGCACGGATCTGAAATGCCGAGACGACGTCCATGGACATCGTCCCCTGTGCACGCTCATCGGGCGCCCCCTGGCAGCTGCGGCGGCGCGCCCGCCCGAGACCCGCCGATGTCTTTTAGCAGCCTCAGAACAGGGAACCGCCGATGTAAACACGGCGGTTCTCCGTTCTGTGACAGGGGACATACCAGATCTACTGATCCCTGTCACTGGGATCAGTTAGATCTGTTATGTCCCGGCCAGCCCTGCCCCCCCACAGTTAGAACACACCCAGGGAACATATTTAACCCCTTCACTGCCCCCTGCAGGTTAACCCCATCACTGCCAATGACATTTATACAGTAATCAGTGGATATTTAAATTTCTGATCGCTGTATAAATGTCATTGGTCCCAAAAATGTCCGACATTTCTGTGGCAATATCGCAGTCCCGATAAAATCACAGATCGCCGCCATTACTAGTAAAAAAAATAAAAATAATAAAAACGCCATAAATCAATTCCCAGTTTGTAGACGCGATAACTTTTGCGCAAACCAATCAATATGCGCCGATTGCGATTTTTTTTTTTACCAAAAATATGTAGAAGAATATATATATCGGCCAAAACTGATGAATAATTTTTTTTTTTTTTTTTTTTTGATGAATAATTTTTTTTAATGGATTTGTACTTTAGCAAAAAGTAAAAAATATTGTTCTTTTTTGCAAAATTGTCGCTCATTTTTTGTTTATAGCGGTATTTGGGTACAACGTCGCACGACCGCGCAATTGTCATTCAAAATGCGACAGCGCTGAAAGCCAAAAATTGGTCTGGGCAGGAGGGGGGTTTAAGTGCCCAGTAAGGAAGGGGTTAAAAAAACCTGCAAGTATTATTTGCTACTAAGTCATGGTATCTAAGATTTTCATTCAAAATCCAATAATGTCTCAGGAAATCAATCATCCATTATGTGATTATAAAGGTGAAATATGCGTACTTACTTTGCATTTTAACTGTTGCTTTGCAGTGAACTGCTAATGTTATCCAGTAAATGTTGCTAAATGTAACCCACCACAATAAGAATTCACGTAATTTCTTACATATTCAGTGGGAGGGTACTTCTTGAAGTCACTGCTGTGTGACTTAATTTTTCCTGTATTACCAATCAGATGCAGACCTCCAAGCTAGCTTTTGTTTAACTGGTAACTGTCAAAAACATTTTAGCAAAAACTCGGGGGTGCATAAGGTGGCAGCCTTCGCAGATGACCTCATTTTCTTTTTATCCTCTCCACGCACGTCCCTACCGCGGGTCCTCCAATTGCTCAGGGAATATGGATCTTTATCCTATTTCCGGATAAACCTGTCCAAATCCTCGGTGCTCAATATCACTGTCAGTCAGACTGTGGTTGGCCCGCTGAAGTCGGCCCTCCCTCTGCGCTGGGTGACTAATCACATACGTTACCTGGGGGTGGACATCACAGCGGATATCGGAGCCCTCTACTCTGCTAATTTTATACCACTATTAGCTCGACTTAAAACGGAACTCCTGCGCTGGCACTCCCTTACGCTCACGTGGTTTGGCAGATGCAGTGCCTTGAAAATGACCTCTCTCCCCAAGGTGCTCTATGTTATGCAAGCCCTCCCCATCCGCCTCCCGCCCGCTTTCTTCAAGCGGATCAATGTCCTATTCCGTGATTTTATCTGGTCCCACCGACACGCTCGCATCCGATTCTCTATTCTCCACATGTCCAAGTCATGTGGGGGCATTGGCCTCCCGGACATGAAGGCTTATTACAGGGCAACACATCTGACTAGACTGATAGACTGGTTCTGCCACACTGATGCGAAGCACTGGGTAGCTATGGAAATGGAGGATTCAGCGAACATGGCCAAAAGTTGGCCTTGGATATCCTCCCCTCTTCCAAGGGCCATTTCTGACCATCCGACTCTGGGGGGCACTCTGATGGTGGCGAGGGATACCTTCCGACAAACCTCGATCTCACCGTCGCCATCTCCCATGATTCCAATACTGGGTAACCCCGAATTTGAACCGGGCCTCAATAACCCAATCTTTCAGCGTTTAAGGGATAGAGGGCGGCTGTTTGTCTCCAATTTTGTCAGTGAGGATGGGACTCTCTCTAATGCTGCGGGGACTGATGCTACCACCCCCCCTTTAGACTTTCTCAGTGGCCTCCAGTTACGAGCTTTTCTGCGGAAGTGTCTTCGGACACCAGGCATTCCTAGGCCACCTACGCTTCTTGAGGAGGTCTGCCGCAAAGGGGAGCCACTTCGCCATGGCCTTTCCATGTTGTACACCGCTCTGACTAAGCCCCCGGAGGGCTTTATGCCTCCATTTCTCCTTAAATGGGAGGAGGATCTAGGCCTTCACCTCACGGTCCCGGAGAGGGAAAAAATTTTGCATTTTGCCCATAAATCTTCCATTGCCACTAGAATTCAGGAGACAGGCTAAAAAATCCTGACAAGGTGGTACAGAGTGCCCTCGGTTCTCCATCGCCTATTCCCCCAGACCACCAATCTGTGTTGGCGCTGTGGCAGTGAGGAGGGCACGATGCTTCATATCTTCTGGAGCTGCCCTAAGCTGCAACATTTTTGGCAAGGGGTGATTCGTGTTATCAAACACCTGACGAGTGTCGACCTCGAGGGCAAGCCGGCGGCCTGTCTTCTCCATCTTTCCGAACGCCCGATTAAAAAATACAAAACCTCACTCACCATACAACTCCTGAATGCGGCCAGGGCCTGCGTCCCCCTCTGCTGGAAATCTGAGCACCCACCCTCTTTGGCGCTGTGGTTCTCCAAAGTTAATGAGCTAAGAGACATGGAAGACCTCACCGCTACTCTTTACAACAAAGAGGAGATCTTTCGAGAGACCTGGAGACCATGGCTGCACTTTATCTTTACAGATGCCTACCTCGCAGAGATTCCGCACTAGAGGCTTCGCTGGGTGATGTCGTAGGGGGCCCGGGCATGGGGCGCGCGGATATCAGTTTCTCTTTTATATTTTTTATGCTTCTATTTGTCCTCTTCAAATCTCTTGCTAGCCTTATGGGGCCCCTTCCCTTTCACATCCCCCCCCCTTTTCCTTTTTTCCCCTCCCCCCCCTTTTTTTTTTTCCCCCTCTTCTCTCCCTTTTCCTCTCTTTCTTATCAATACTCATGGCATCGACTTCTACATCCTACCCTGGATGTAACATGGAAGCTTTCTGTTGGGAATTGTACTGGCAGCCTGTCCTTGTGATACAGAACACCAAAGAATATAATTCTCAAAAGTGACAAAAAGCAGCAATGAGTGTCAGCTTTGCTGTCAAGTTATAAAAACGCAGTCCGCTTTGTTGACAGTTAAGTAAAATCATTGGCACTGAGTGACTAATATGACTATCTGTCAGTTACTAAACCACTAGAGGAGTATGGAAAAAAAATCTTTTACATGGACAACTAACCGATATGAAGAGGCCTGCTCCACTGCAAACTCTCAACTTGCTGTTTGTGTTATGATTTGTCACAACTGTGTACCTTATTGTCTGCATGTTATGTCTTAAAGTGGAATTCCAGACAGATATAAAAAAATACAAAACATTTAAATCAATACATATTCGTTAATAAATATTATCTGTATTTGTACATGGAAGTAGCATTAGTACCCTGAAATCTTCTTCATACGATCCCCTGTACCAAGTGAGGGAAGCAGAGCTCCCTGAGACATGAAATATGTTTTTGTCAGTCTTCCTTCTGAAAATGCTTAAAGGGTGGAAGAAAGAGGCATAACCTCAAGAATGCTCCTCATGTTCAATCAGCAGTCTTGGGTGGGTGGATGACCAACGTGCAGCAGAAAAAAGGAACGTCATCAACCTAGTTATCTTGTATGGCAGTGGTGTCTAGATCACAGAAATGGCATGCAAAATTTAGAACAATATTATGGCTCTCTATGTGGCTGCAATAGATTTTTCCTATACAAGTTGGAGATGATTTTAGAACAATAATCTTTCCCTTAAAGCAACAGCTGGAACTTTTCCCTGTACAACTTGGAGATGATTTTAGAACAATAATCTTTCCCTTAAAGCAACAGACCCTACCTAGTCCAGTCAGATCGTTCTGTGCAGCAGGATGAGGTCTGCAATCTGTCCCTCAAAGCACCAGTACTAGTATCTCTCCCTCCCTCAAAACAGCAGTACTACAGGGTGAGCCATTTATATGGATACACCTTAATAAAATGGGAATGGTTGGGGATATTAACTTCCTGTTTGTGGCACATTAGTATATGTGAGGGGGGAAACTTTTCAAGATGGGTGGTGACCATGGCGGCCATTTTGAAGTTGGCCATTTTGAATCCAACTTTGGTTTTTTCAATAGGAAGAGGGTCATGTGACACATCAAACTTATTGGGAATTTCACAAGAAAAACAATGGTGTGCTTGGTTTCAACGTAACTTTATTCTTTCATGAGTTATTTACAAGTTTCTGACCACTTATAAAATGTGTTCAATGTGCTGCCCATTGTGTTGGATTGTCAATGCAACCCTCTTCTCCCACTCTTCACACACTGATAGCAACAGAAAGGGAGAAATGCTAGCACAGGCTTCCAGTATCCGTAGTTTGTTACCTCGGCCACCAGAGGTACACGCAGCAGTGGCAAAGAATTTCATCTCACCAATCGATGATGCAGCCTCAATGGAGGATCCTCTAGGTAGATGAACAGACCCTGACTGAAAGGAGCTTACCAAATGGAGGGCAAACGCCTGGAAGCCAGCAATTGCCTTATCTGTATCCAAAGCCATGCGGGCATGGACCAAAGACAGGGAAACAGCGATTCCACAAATGTCCCTAGAGAAAATATAGGCAAGGCTTTGGGCGAATTATAGGTCTCAGCAGACTTCACTGGTGAGATGGCAATGGACACATTTCAATAATTTACAGGATCAATGTCACTTCTTGTAATAGCAATACATGCATTGTGGTTAGAACTACGGGCAGCTGACACTGCATCAGAACAAAATTGGTGTAAAGCTCTGTTTACACTGCTGTGAGTTGCTGTGCAACTTGACATGCGTGAACTCACATGACAAGTGAAAATCTATGTATTTTAATGGTCCCCATTCTCATTGGTGTGACTCAAGTCGCAGCAACTCCAAAAAAGGTTTTTTCACTAGTTTGTTGCGACTTTTGATGCAACTTTGATCCAGAGAGTGTAAAGCTGGGTCAGAGCTGCACTTAGGGTAGCATCAGAATCACACTCTAAAAGTGGAAACTTAGCCTAAATACTTGGATGGTAAAACACTCTTTGAGGCTACTTCCACATTGAAGCGGTAGCCGCGGTCACGGTAAAACCCCACTAGTTTTAGCGGAGTTTTACCAGCGATAGGGCTCCGCTATGCGGGCGGGATAGCCGCTCTTTTAACCCCCCCAGAAGGGGTTAAAAAGGGGTTAAAAGTGCCGGCGCTCAGTGCTACTGAGGCGGTATGCAGCCGCTTCGGAAGCGCTTGCCATTCATTTCAATGGCAGGGGCGGTAGAGGAGAGGTATTACCGCTCCCCTCACCGCCCCAAAGATGCTGCTTACAGGACTTTTTGTAACGTCCCGCAAGCACACCGCCCCAGTGTGAAAGCACTCAGGGCTTTCACATTGGGGTGGATTGGGGAGGAGTTTTGAGGCACTTTACAGACGCTATTTTTAGCTAAATAGCGTCTGTAAAACGCCTCAGTGTGAAAGAAACCTAAAGAAAGGTTACAGAAAGCTATTTCTGTCACAGGAAAAAAGTCAGTACCCGGGGTTTCAGGAATGCTAACTTGCACGCACCCATACTGTAACTGTTACAGACGTACCTGGGTTTTTTCGACCAAATATGTCCTTCTACAATTCTAGAGCCTCCCCTTCGGACCTTGCACTTCTTTCAGAGCCCTCACGGGAGCCCGGATCACTACGAGAACTGGGTCGCAGTCCTTATCACTAATGAGATGATATCCTCCTCTTATCAAAAGATCCAGCTCAGCTAGTGGAAAACAGAAGGAGGCTGTGGCCTACACTATCAAGATATGGCTGGATGGTAAATCATCAAAGGAGTCCTCTTTTCTTCAGTTTAGATGCCTTATTCAATACCGCAAATGGGACGGTGTCCCTACCATCTCAGAAGGTGTGGGTGATCATTCAGAAAATAAGAAGAGTGAGGACATGGTCCTACCTAACAGCCACAAGCTAACTCAACTTAATAGGGTTTTTTGTCTACCTTTATCCAGATGGTCTCATGGACACATGGATACCTCAGGCACCTTTATTTAGAATTCCTGAAGCAATCGACAAAACCATCTATCCCAGTCCATATATCAAACAAGTTTAATGAACAGGGGTCTGCACTAGTGGACAAAGAGGGAGATGCTTGTAAAGCCACATCCATTAAGGCATGTCTTCTGGATCACAGTTACCACAGGCGCCAATGCAATAGGTTAGGAGGCACATTGCGGCCAGACGTTGGTTCAAGAGAGATGGGCGTTTAATACGGCAGACATCATTGAAAATATCCTGGAAATCCAGGCGGCTTATCTCGCATTGGCAGCGTTGCTCTCCCAGATCAAGGACAAATCAGTTATGATTTGGATAGACATTGGAGCCGCAATATTATACATACATCACCAAGGCAGAACCCACAACAGTTCCTGAAGGAAGTGGAACTCATCTTCATTTGGGCAAAGGGGAATCTGAAGGACCTAAGAGTAGTCTATCTTCCAGCCCACATAGAACACTGAGGCCAATCACCTATCCCAAGGATTCTCGGATCCCAATGAATAGTCCCTACAACTGAAGTTATTTGGTTGCATTGTGGGCCAGTGGGTTTTTTCCGAACTGCATCCTTTTGCTACAGCAAGCAATACCAAGCTGCAGAGGTTTATTTCACATCCACCTCACCCTTGGGCAGAAGCAATAAGTACCCTGTCAAGTCCTTGGGCATGCAATCTAATTTAGACCTCCTACCCCAAAAATTCTCTTGAGACTTTCAATATCAACAATAACGGTGATGACAGCCCTGCCATGTTTGCAAGAAAACTCATGATTCCCTAGGGCCTCCGGTTAATATTCCTCTGATACCCTTTCTTCTGGCTCAAGGCATCACACCCATCAGAATCCTCACAGATTGAGCCTTCACATTGGAATCTTAAGAGTCTTTAATCATTAGGAGGTTCCTTTAGAGTTGTTTCAACTCTGCTCAAACCACAGGAGCCTTCAAGGAACAATACGAATGACAAGGCTTGGAATAAGTTTAGATCTTTCGCTAACAGCAACATTTCCTCAGTCCTGATGTACCCTCTTCCTCCCAACTCCTCGACTTCCTGTAAGCAGACCATGACTTAGGATCAGGATTAAGCATCTTAAGGGTACAGCTGGTGGCAATCTCGGCTATGACAACAAGACATGGGCCAAAGATCCTTTAATAAATCAAATTCTTCAAGGCAGACAAGAAGATAGGCCCACCTGTTAAAACAAATCATTCCCACTTGGGACTTCTCTATCGCTCTGGAACCCTTATCCAAACAGCCTTCTGCCCCATCTGATTCTGCATCCTTGTGGAATCTCACTTGGAAACTATTCGTCTTTGTGGCGATGGCATCAGAGCTTCGGGCTCTGGGATTAGAAGACAATAATATTATTTTCCTTTTGCGCTTAGATAAGATTGGACTTAGAATGGTACATGGATTCATCCCTAAGTTCTCCTCTTCCTCTACTATCTCCGAGCCTTGGGCCCTGCCGATTTTTTCAGATCCAATTTCGATCTTCACAAAGACAACATTACTTTTGTACTAAGACACTGTTTTCAAGCCACAACTCCCTTCAGACTTTTCATTGAACCTATTTGTAACACTTCAAAAAAAAAAACAGGGGCAGAGAAGCATCATTTGGAACGGAGGTCTCCAGAATGTGGCTCTCCGGAACTACAGTATCCATCATGCTTAGTCATGTCTGTGAATATCAGAGATTTACAATACCTCGTGGGACAAGTGGTTCGGCGGCAGCTGGGGATAGATTGCAGATCCCTGCTCCAGTACAATAGTTCCATGGATAATCAAAATTGTTTAAAAAGGTGTACAGGTCTAGGGGCCTAGAACTCCTCTGCAATTGGGCTGTATGCCACCCACTTGTTTTCTGCTTCTAGGACAGTCAGAGCAGACGTATCCATCAAAACAATCTAAAGGGTAGCATCATAATCATCTCAATATGCGCTTAGGAGACATTGCAAAGTAGACCTGGCAGCTTTCTCATCTGTAGAAACTGGCACACAGACTAACCAGGCCGGCATTTGCCTATGCCGAATCCTTTTCTCAAATAAATCTTTTACTATGTATCATCCCACCCATTTCAGCTAGTTATTTTGTCACAGGTATACTGCCATGGAAGCACCAGGAAAACAGAAAAAATGGTATCATACTTACCGTAATTTTCTTTTCCTGGTGCCTATCCATGGCAGCATACAATCCCACCCTCAGTATGCTATATTACGCAGCATGCTGGTAGGGCACTAGCCCTTTTCTTTTATAATATTCACTAGTCCTGAGAGAGGAGCCAAGGTGGAGCTTGTCACAGGTATGCTGCCATGGATAGGCACCAGGAAAAGAAAATTACGGTAAGTATGATACAATTTTCTGTTTTTTTATCTAGAAAATTACTTAGAACCCCAAACATGATATATTTTTTATTTTCAGACACCCTAGAGAATACAATGGTGGTTGTTGTAATACTTTGTCACACCGTATTTGCGCAACAGTCTTACAAACTCAATTTTTTTGGAAAAAAATACACTTTTTTCAATTAAAAAATAAGAAAACAGTAAAGTTAGCCCAGTAAATTTATAACCAACATGTCATGCTTCAAAATTGTGCCCGCTTGTGGAATGGCGACAAACTTTGGCACTTAAAATCTCAGTAGGCAACATTTAAAAATTTGTACAGGTTATCAGTTTTGAGTTACAGAGGAGGTCTAGTGCTTCAATTATTGCTCTTGCTCTAACAATCGCAGTGATACCTCACATGTGTGGTTTTAACACCATTTTCATATGTGCATGCGACTTACGTATGCATTCGCTTCTTATTTATTTTACTTGTTATTTTTTATTTTTACACTGTCCTTTAAAAAAAAATGGATCACTTTTATTCCTATTCCTTTTATTCCTATTACAAGGAATGTAAACATCCCTTGTAATGGAAAAAAAGCATGACAGGACCTCTTTAATGTGATATCTGGGGTCAAAAATACCTCAGATCTCACATTTACATTTAAAAGGCATTGACCCTTTAAGGCCAAAGGGTGGAAGTGATGTTTGACGTCGCTCCGGTCCTCCAAGGGCAATGTTTCGAGTGGGGACCATCATTTCCGGGGGGCACCACAGATAAAAGTGATCTTGCGGCAAATCCGCCACATAGACCACTTTTATCCTAAAGCAGACCGCCGTTGAAAAAAACACCAAGGTTATGGCAGCTATCTGCTGCCACAACAATGGTATTTAACGTCAAAAGACCGACGTATATCGACAGAGGGTCGTCCAGAAGTGGTTGGAGTTCATAACACTGTAGCTGTTAGAAGTTGATAGTTGCTTGATGTCCTGTTAATCCTGTTGTCCTACTACTTAGCCAGCCACCACTGATATATATGGTTTTATTAAAATTTTGTGTAAATATTTAAAGACCTATTCACACCATTGAATTTTGATTTAGACTCTGTAATATATCTATTGACTAACCCTGATGTTGGTAGCATTTTGAGACCCCTAAGACCCCTTTCACACTGGGGCAGTTTTCAGGCGCTTTTGAGCACTAAAAATAGCGCCTGAAAAATGCCCCCCCCCCCCCCCAGTCCCAGTCTGAAAGCCCGAGTGCTTTCACACTGGGGCGGTGCGCTTGCAGTACGTAAAAAAAAGTCCTGCAAGCAGCATCTTTGGGACGGTTTCTGGGTGTGTATTTACTGCTCCCAACCCGCCCCTGCCCATTGGAATGCATGGGCAGCGCTTCTGAAGCACCTGAAAAGCACTTCGGAAGTGCCGCAACGCGGGCGCTTTTAATCCCTCTTTAACCCCTTCTTGGGGGTTAAAAGCACCCCACAGCGGTAAAGTGCTGCTAAAATGAGCGGCGTTTTACTGCTGATGCCCACACCGCCCTGGTGTAAAAGCAGCCTAAAACACACTGGTGTGTTTTATGAAGATCTGAGCTATTAAAAGAGTTACTAATCCACCTTAGCCTTAGACCATATAATTCTAATCATCCTGTCTTCAGTTAATTTATATTTAAAAGTGGTTGTAATCCTCAGACATGATATATGAAAAAAAGCATATCGTTTGTCATTGCTTTAATCAAAAACACTAAGTGTAATTTCTGTTTGCTGCTTTGTTCCCCTGCTATCAGCTGAATCCCTTCTGATAAGTTTTCCTGACAAGGGTCCCTTCACTGGGTTTATGTAAGAGTTTACAACCACTTTAATGCTTTTGCACTATGATATATTCAATATTTTAGTGCTGTCAATGTTCCCCATGGATGAGATGGCCACCCACTTAATCCTCAGGTGATGGTTGTCATGTCAGACAGAACAAGAAGAGAAGGGAAATCCATTTAATAGTGACAAATCATAAGTTCCAATTCTTCCCCATCTATCCAAAACAATAAAACGCTTGGACTGGAGTTGGTCTTTAACTGAGAACTTGGTGTGGCTCCTTAGTCACTGTTTGGGGAGCACTGGGTTAGAATATTGTGCAGTGGTCATCCATCACACTTTTTATCTTTTGACTATTGCAGGACCTATACAAAACAACAGAACCATTTGATCCAGAAGGCGTACTTGGCACAATTAATTCGGTGGCCATGGCATTTTTTGGACTGCAGGTAAAACATCCAACTGAACTTAGCATAAAATACCTATTTGAGTTTTTTTTTTCTTGTTTTAATTTTTCTACTTATGAATCAGTCAGAATATATTCCAACCTAAGGAACGTCTGTTGGGTATTGTCATATTCCTTTATTTGCTTTCTTGCCTTTAGCAGAATTCATAAATCATATAACTTTAATGGACTAGCTGCACAAAATGTAAGCATATATTTTTTAGTTCTGTGTTTTGCCACCCACTGGTGTCAAGTATACAGCAGTATATTGTTTTCTAAAACTTTCTGCTAGAAAGTGGATACTGACAGCCTCCAGTGTTACAACACTTGAATGTATAATGCCAGGGTTTAATACCACTAACTATATAATGATAGCTCTGATGCCATGAAAAATATAATGTTAGCCTTTGGTTCAAATATGTTTAACATCTTGCTTACTGGGCACTTAAACCCCCCTCCTGCCCAGACCAACTTTAGGCTTTCAGCGCTGTCGCATTTTGAATGACAATTGCGCGGTCGTGCAACATTGTACCCAAATAAAATTTTTATCATTTTTTCCCCACAAATAGGGCTTTCTTTTGGTGGTATTTGATCATCTCTGTGGTTTTTATTTTTGTGCTATAAACAAAGAGTGACGATTTTGAAAAAAGAACAATATTTTTTACTTTTTGCTATAATAAATATCCCCCCAAAAAAAAAAAAAAAAAAAAATTATATATTGGGTTTGGCCAATTTATATTCTTCTACATATTTTTGATAAAACAAAATTGCAATCGGCGTTTATTTATTGGTTTGCGCAAAAATTATCGCATCCACAAACTATGAGAATTGATTTATGGTGTTTTTATTATTTTTTTTTTACTAGTAATGGCGGCGATCTGCGATTTTTATCGGGACATTGATATTGGGGTGGACATGTTGGACATTTTTGACACGTTTTTGGGACCAATGACATTTATACAGCGATAAGAAATTTAAATATCCACTGATTACTGTATAAATGTCATTGGCAGTGAAGGGGTTAACAATAAGGGGGCAGTGAAGGGGTTAACTGTGTTCCCTGTATGTGTTCTAACTGTGTGGGGGTGGGGCTGGCCGGGACATAACAGATCTAACTGATCCCAGGGACAGGGATCAGTAGATCTGTCATGTCCCCCCTCACAGAACGGAGAACCGCTGTGTTTACATCGGTGGTTCCCCGTTCTGCAGCTCTGTCAGGCGATTGCGGGTCTCGAGCGGATATCGAGTATGCCCGACTCGCGCACGCCTCTGCCTGTGAGTGTGCGCCGGGAGCATGCACAAGGGTGGACATCCATGGACGTCCACCTGGCAATTGAGATCCAGACTGGAGCCGTCTTTCGGCTATAGCGCTTATCTGTAGGGGTTAAAATACCTGCACTGTGAGTAAAATGTATTACCAGCCTTTTGTGTTGACAATATAATAATCTTACATTCTAAGGATGTTCCAGTGCCGAGAACCCCTAAATGTAAAATGGGTTCAGGAGAAATAAGACAGACTCTAATGCTGGTTTATGGAACATGAACACACCTGGTCCTAGAATTAGTAGGTCTGCCATCTTTTTATGTCAATACAAATGGAATAACTTCCTCTGACAATATCAAAGGTTAGAGTCCAGCACACCATATGCTGAAGAGCAATATAAACTAACACAGCTTTATAGACAGAGAGCGTGGTTCCTAAGGTGACAATATAGATAAAGAACAATATGAATAATCATCAGGATGCATTTCATATAGAAATAGCAACAATATACTGTATGCAAAACTACAAACAGGTGAAATGTCTACATTGATAGTATAAATGCAATGCGCGATCAATATAGTAATAGTAATTTCCTTCTTTTGTAATTTAGCATACACTGTGTGCAGAATTATTAGGCAAATGAGTATTTTGACCACATCATTCTCTTTATGCATGTTGTCTTACTCCAAGCTGTATAGGCTCGAAAGCCTACTACCAATTAAGCATATTAGGTGATGTGCATCTCAGTAATGAGAAGGGGTGTGGTTTAATGACATCAACACCCTATATCAGGTGTGCATAATTATTAGGCAACTTCCTTTCCTTTGGCAAAATGGGTCAAAAGAAGGACTTGACAGGCTCCGAAAAGTCAAAAATAGTGAGATATCTTGCAGAGGGATGCAGCACACTTAAAATTGCCAAGCTTCTGAAGCGTGATCATCGAACAATCAAGCGTTTCATTCAAAATAGCCAACAGGGTCGCAAGAAGCGTGTGGAAAAACCAAGGCGCAAAATAACTGCCCGTGAACTGAGAAAAGTCAAGCGTACAGCTGCCAAGATG
>BLSH010440646.1:576113-593188 GCA_018402905.1 Glandirana rugosa
ACTTCCAAATCTAGTATACTACCCAAAAGTAACGGTCCGTACCTTAACTTCGTCAAAATAAACACAACAACCTGAATCTTATTCTCACCATAAAGGGGTTACCCTTTTTTACACCTCCTACCCTTGAATTGTTGTACCACCTGATGATTTGTACGGGATTTCGACTTTTTCATTTCTGTAACGATTTCCCCGTTCATTGGACCACCGTCTTATCGACGAGGTTTCTGAAGGTATAAGGTAGACAAAAGTACCCCACGTGAAATTTTTATGTAAATAACAACCGTCAAAGTCCTTCCTTTATAATTGTCTTGTGTTTGGTATCCACCTAGTTACATGTCCCTCACGTCTTAATAATTTGATATTAATGAGTTTTTGGAATCATTGAGAACATGGTTGTTGTTCAATAATAAAATTATTCCTCAAAAATACAACTTGCCTAATAATTCTGCACTCCCTGTACATTGATCCACCTATGGTTTGTGTTCTGTTAATATTTCCTTCCTGAAACTGCCAACAATAAATGTATTTTTAAAGTGCACCCCATGAAAACAGATGGAATATGGAAGTCTTTGGAGCAGCTATTCTGCCACCAGGTTACTTGCCCCTTTAGCAATGTCTTTACTTTTTCAGCTTTAGGGCATGTTTAGTAGTCCACCATGTTGTTAAGTTCCCATCCTCCACATTTTTTCCCATTGGGGAAATACCACTCTTATTCTAAGTCCAACAACACAAATAAAACTGCTTCAATTCCATGCCTGGCAATGAAAACCCATCATATGATCTAAACCTTCAACATTCTACTAAAGTTTCTATTGCTGTCTACAAGCCCCCCCCCCCCCCCTTCACCTTGGAGAGATTGCTGAGAAATCTAAAAAAAAAGCCTAACCTGATGTTCTGAGCCTTCCCGACTCTTTCCTAACTGTTTTAGCTGGGCTTCCCTTTTAACTCTCTTTGGTCTGTGGCATTGCAAGCACTTGTTAAAAACCTAGCTTTCAGACCACCGCCACAATGTCCTGAGTAAGAATGGATGCACTATTTCAATTTCTGGGAGGCAGTTCAGTTGTTTTGAAGTGTATTTGTGCAGCCAAATTGAGATTACACCTACATAGTGTAGCGCCCCCTGGTAAGTGGGAGCTAGCGTGGATAGATTTTTAGTAGGTGAGGAAAATTTAGTCAGGCCTGATGGGTGTGCAGGCCTGATTGTTTTTGTTTCTGGGCTGGGAGTGGCTCAAGTAGGATTGAGTGACTCACAGATGAGGTCACCAGGAACTCCCATTTCTTTCCAGAAGCTGGTGGAAGGTTTCTAAGCAGAGAGCAGCTGTGAGGGAGGTGTAGCCATCTGGAGTGTTCTAAAGAGCCTTGACCAATCCCCAATCTGGATTGGCAAGGGGCAGGCATCCTTAAATACTCTGAGTCAGCCTAATCGGGGAGGAGTTTGGGTGGAAGAGCTGGAATGTAGCTGAGGTCACAAAGGCCTCACCCGGGAGGGAGCCCCCAGTCTGGGGGGGTGACCTTGAGGCGTGGGCTCGGGTACATCCAGGAGGAAGGGGAGATCTCGGAGCAGGAGAGCAACAGACAGTGCTACTGGAGAAGCTCAGCAAGGAGTCCACCGCGTGGTCAATGAGTGGCACACACCCTGGGAAGCTGTAGAGGCATGCAGATTGGGGTGAGAGATAATCTGGGAAGGATGCAGAAGTCAGTGTAGGACTGTGGTGGCAGTGGAACAGGCCAATGAAGCTGGAGTGGCTGACAGGGCCTGGAGCTAGAAGATGGGCTGGGAATAGTAGTCCATCAGGCCGGTTAGCACATCAGTGTATCTTCACACTAGGGGATCAACTGTCCCTACCTGTAATAGGTGGTTCTGAGGCCCTGTGCACAGCAATGCAGGGCTCACCATGTGCTAGTCAGGTTGGAGGAATGGAGAAAGCCTAGTAAATATTCTTCTGGGCCTGGAACAAGCAACGTGCAGGAGAGAGGAACTGGAGATTAGAGAAGCAAGTGAAGTTCTGAAGGAAGAAGTGTAACCGGAGCAAGTGAAGTGCTGGAGGACAAGAAGTGGTGTATATACTGAGCTGTATATAGTGGTCCCCTGTAAATGATCAACTAATTCTCTGGGCATCCCATAACATCCCCCGATCCCCATCAAGTTTAATCCCCTAATAAAACAAAACAAAGTATGAGCCTGTTCTGTGGCTCCGGGTGTGGTATGGATGGGATTGAGGGCAGTGTGAGCAGGTGAACCACAACACTCATCCACCCCTGAGGGGGCCATATTTTCATTCACATAGCATAACATAAAAAATATTTAATAGCACATAGCATAGCACATAACATAAAAAAATAAAAATTGCAGCTTACCTTTTTTAGATGCATTTTTGTTCTGGAAAATCTTGTACTATAAAATCTTACTAGTTTTGTTTGTTTATGAGCTATGTTCGACATAATTAACCCTGTCTGTACTGTGCTGGCAGATCTTCACTATCAGTTGTAAATTAGATTTGAGCAATGTAATGATATCACGTGCTGGACGCATGAAAAGCTGTCAACCATTTTGTTCAGACGGCGCCATGACAGTTTTAACATAATAAATACCCAATGCAGGATACCTCACACATCCCCTCCTCCCTGTTCTGTGTGGAATTCCAAAAAGCCACTTTAAAGAAATTGTTATCTTAGCTACTTGAGCCAGGATGTCTGTTTCTGCTAGGCCGCCTATAAAACCTACCGAGCATGGCATCAAAGAGGCTCAGAATTTACGAGGGTCGTAAACAGGGACACAGAGCACAGTGACCTCCCAGCGACCCCTACCTCATGCCTAAAACTTAAAGAAATATACCCACAGTTCATAACTCCAGATAGGTGCATGACATATTAATAACACGTGTATATCTGTATGCGGGAAGGCATGCCGATTTAAACAAACTCAAACATTGATATATTCATTTATAAGAGAACCCATGGATAGTTTATCCTCTTCCCAGGGTCACAGAAAGTGACAAGGCTGTCATGTTTAGACTTGTTGGAATGCAAAATTCATACTGGACTATAATTGATCAGTTTCAGGAATGCACCTTGTACATATTGCCAAATATGAATATCGGTACAGAAATTGTATATTGGGGAGGGTTCAATGGCCCGCCCCGGGCAGCCCACGGGCCCTCATTACACATGTGAGTGGTCAGGGGCCTATGGCCCCACCCCTTTGCTTCCAGAGAAAAGGGGAATAGACAGGACAGTCCTCAGTTCTCACCTTAGCATCAAAGAACGAACATCCGAGAACCCATGAGATCATCATCGTATCTCTGATTGATCACGGACATTTTAAAAGCAAGTAACCTTCCATCCTGTTTTCCTTTCTTTGCTGCTGTATATTATGTCTCTTCTTGCTTTGTAATATAATTTTGCCCCCAACTTGACCTTTTCAAGATTAAACCTTATTCCGAAGAGTGTTAACCTTGTCCCTAAAGCCCTTAATCCAAGCTTTCATGAATCTGTTCCTTTGAAGAGCGCTACTGTTTAAGATAACTCATCTGAATATTCTTGTCTGTGGTGACAGCGTGTGTTACAGGTGGTTATTCTAAAATCATAATTGGTATTGCTAATTGTTGGAGACCTAACACTCCAGGTCAAAGGTTAGTGGTGGCGCTGAAAGGGATAATTGTTTGAATTAGCCCGGTAACAATCGCTCTCAGGCGGCTGACACTTAGAAGGTGATACCGCAAGCTGGGAAATCTTTGTGCTGAAAGTGGTATTGTTGCGTTAGTGACAAGCTCGGTGTGAGATCAGGGGGGTCCTCTGTCACCCGTTGGTGAAGAGGGCAGTGATCTGATACCCACGTTCGTCACAAACACTGTCTTTCCTTACAGAGGGTGAAAAGTTTAGAAGCTGAGCTGCTCCATTTTTATTAATGAAAGAAAACTCAACCTGACCATAGGAGAGATTCACTCTGACATTGTTCAGAAATCCTTGTAGTCAGCCATGAGGCCTTCTCTAGAGAAACATCTTAAACAGTAAGCCCTCATTCAAATTGACTGCGGCTTTAAAATTGCATGACTTCATCTGAAATTGCATGATTTCAAAGCCACATGTCAGTGCGACTTTGGGTACAACTTAGAAAACATTTGTGCGGCTATAAGCACTGATGTCTATTCAAGTCGCACCCAAAATCACCAAAAGTAGTGCAAGAACTACTTTTACAAAGAAAAAGAAAGTGGAAAAAAGGACTTTAGCGGCTGCCACTGTAACCTCAGTTGAGAAGAAAGTACTCAAGTATAGATAAAAAGTATCAAAATTTATTCAAACAACATCATAAAAACATGTCAAACGACCAAAGTTACGTAAAAGTTGTCCCATAAGTACACATATGGCTGGAAATGAAACCTGTTGCCATGAATCTGCAGTAACATTTCATGTCCTGTCTGTCTGCTTACCTCTCTGCTACTGTTCAGCTTAGAGGTCATGCACCTCTCACCTGTGTGCTTAAGTAATCTTCCCTCAGCAGGGCTCCACCTCAGCCTCTAACAGGGAACACTATATACATCATGCAGTGCAAGCTAGTGCTGCCAAACAACATTGTGTGTAAGGCTTCCTGTGTGTGTGTGTGTGTGTGTGTGTGTGGTTCCTGCCGTGTGCTCTTCATCTAATTCCATTTGCCGACCTTGGCTTGTTCTTGACTATTCCTGCCTGCTTGATACCCCGACCTTGGCTTGTTCTGTGACTATTCCTGTCTGCTTGATACCCCGACCTTGGCGTGCTCTCCTGTCTGTCCCTGTCTGCTCGTTGCCCTGACACTTGGCTATCCTACTGACTATCCCTTGTTGTCCTGCACTGCTGCTTCCTTTCTATCCACCAGTAACCAGCCATGAGTATGAGCTGGGAGACCCTGGGGGCCGCGACCTGGAGTCAGTAGCAGTGAAGTCCATCCTCGCCATCAGAGGCTCTAAAGAAAACCTGCTGGCTCTTAGACTCTAGCTCCCTGTGTAATCTGTGTCAGTGCTCCAGTGGACCTGCTTTCCTGAACCACCCAGAGCTCCATTCGCAGCAGTCAGCTAAGGGTCCACAACCTTAGCAGTGCACCCCTAACCTAGCGTGTACATCTGTCACCTGCTGTCAGGTGACCTGACAGATTGATCGGCCATGGACCCGGCTGATGTGCCGCTACCTGCAGATGAGACTTGCAGACTTGAGAACCAGGAATCTAATCAGACCCAGGTGATGCGATTCCTCCAGGATTTGGCCTCCGGCTTTGAACAGCTTCATGCCTCCTTAGGACCCCGGTTCAACAACCTTAACTTCTATCTACTGCCGCACCTATTCCGGTCACAGCCGCAGCCATAAATTCTTTGCATTTGCCAGCACCGTCCCCGTTACTCTGGGGATGCCAAGACCTTCAGAGGGTTCCTTAGCCAGTGCACCATTCATTTTGAACTCCAGCCCCAAAACTTCCTGTCCGATCGAGCAAAGGCAGCCTATATTATATCTCTCCTGTCTGGCGAGGCGTTAGCCTGGGCCACCCCTTTTTGGGAGAATAATGATCCAGTGGTTTCTAGTCTGTCCAGCTTCTTGAAACTCTTTCGGAATATCTTCGAGGAACCGAGTCGTGTCTCTTCAGTGGCCAGCACCCTTTTATGTCTCTATCAAGAGTCCGCTTCTGTAGGACAGTAGGCTCTGCATTTTCGTACACTGACTGCTGAGCTGAGCTGGAATAATGAGGCCTTAATTGCAACCTTTTTACATGGCCTCTCTGACAAAGATAAGGATGAATTAGCGGGAAGAGCCATCCCCGCTGATGTGGACAGTGTCATCTCTTGGTGTAACCAGATAGATATTCGTTTTCAGGAGAGGTCCCTAGAAAAAAGACGCCAGCACTTCCCGGTCCTTAGGCAGCCTGAGCTCCCCTCTCTTCGACCCGAGGATCATCCCCTGCCAGATGAGCAACCCATGCAGCTGGGCCAGACCAGACTATCTTCCGAGGAACGTGCTAGGTGCAGAACTCTGGGCCTGTGCCTCTATTGTTAGGGCAAAGGTCATTTTCGTGACACTTGCTAACTTCGTCCGGAAAAACGCTCAGGTCAAATACATCTGGGAGGTGGAGTATTGGACACAGAAATTGCACCTTCACTTTCTCATCTTCTTGTTCCTGTGTCCCTCCATGTTGGCGCTTCCTCTCATTTGGTCTTGGTATATCTGGATTCTGGGGCTGCTGGCTATTTTATGGACTGGGAAACTGCATCTTCTATGGGACTTACCCTTTTGCCCCTCACCACACTATTGATACTATCGGTGATTGATGGCACTGTTCTCCCGGGGGGTCCTATCTGCTTCCAGACCCTCCCTGTTAAGATGTCGGTGGGGACACTCCACCAGGAGTGGATGTCCTTCCTTATCTTGCCTACGACCTCAACCCCCATTGTATTGGGCCTTCCTTGGTTACAGCTCTATTCTCTACACGTGGACTGGACTTCTGGGCAAATTTTGGCTTGGGGTCCCTCCTGTTCCTCGTCCCATCTACTCAAGGTTGCCCCAAAAGTGAAACGTCCTGTTGCCACCACCTCGGTATCTCCTGTTCTTCACGCTGCGTATAGCGATTTCCAGGATGTGTCCTGCAACTGTCATTTTGATGTGCTCTCTAGATGATTTGATACTCTGGAGGAGCAGTCCACATGTGAACCTGAGCCGATTGCCCATTCTACCACCCTTGAATCAAAAATTCCTGTGGGCAAGACCTTTGTCCCCACAAAGAGCTAAGATCTTTTGTTGGGGACACGATTCCAGGAGGGCAGGTCATGCTGGGTTCCTCTAATCCTTTCTGCTTATCAGTAGAGTTGAGCGAACCCAGACTGTAAAATTCAGGTCCGTAGCGGACTTTGGGGTGTCTGTGCCCCGTACCCGGACATTAGAAAAAAAGTCCGGGATCGGGTTCGGTATTAGGGTATTTTTGGCGCCATTTCTATAGCCGCTGGGCAGCCAATCAACAAGCTTTTCACTAGTTTGCCCTTAGAAGCCATCACAGCCATGCCTACTAATGGCATGGTGTGATTGGCCAGTGCATCATGTGACCCAGCCTCTATATGGGGCTGGAGTCACGTAGCGCTGCGTGTCAGATCGTCTCAGACTAGAATAGGGAGAGCTTCATGCTGCTGCTGTGAGGGAAAGATTAGCGTTCACAACCATCTGACTGTATTAAGGAGACCTTCATTGCGGTCCTGTGAGGGACACATTAGCGTTCAGAACCATCTTATAGTGCATTAGGGAAACATTCCTGTTGTTGCTCTGAGGGAGAGATTCTCATTCTAAAACCATCTACTACTGCATTAGGGAAACGTTTCTGTGGGTGCTCTGAAGGACAATTTATCGTTCTAAAAACAACTACAACTGCATTAGGGCCAGGTTCCTGTTGGTGCTCTGAGGGACAGTTTATCATTCTAAAAACAACTACAACTGCATTAGGGCCAGGTTCCTCTTGGTGCTTTGAGGGAGAGATTATCGTTCTAAAAACAACTACTACTGCATTAGGGCCAGGTTCCTAATGGTGCTTTGAGAGAGAGATTATCGTTCTAAAAACAACTACTACTGCAATAGGGCCAGGTTCCTGTTGGTGCTCTGAGGGAGAGTTTATCGTTATAAAGCCATCTCCTACTGCATTAGGGAGAGGTTCCTGTTTGTGCTCTGAGGGAGAGATTATCGTTCTAAAAACAACTACAACTGAATTAGGGCCAGGTTCCTGTTGGTGCTTTGAGGGAGAGTTTATCGTTCTAAAAACAACTACTACTGCATTAGGGCCAGGTTCCTGTTGGTACTTTGAGGGAGAGATTATCATTCTAAAAACAACTACTACTGCATTAGGGCCAGGTTCCTGTTGGTGCTCTGAGGGACAGTTTATCGTTCTAAAAACAACTACAACTGCATTAGGGCCAGGTTCCTGTTTGTGCTCTGAGGGACAGTTTATCATTCTAAAAACAACTACAACTGCTTTAGGGCCAGGTTCCTGTTGGTGCTTTAAGGGAGAGTTTATCGTTCTAAAACAACTACTACTGCATTAGGGCCAGGTTCCTGTTGGTGCTTTGAGGGAGAGATTATCGTTCTAAAAACAACTACTACTGCAATAGGGCCAGGTTCCTGTTCGTGCTCTGAGGGAGAGTTTATCGTTATAAAGCCATCTCCTACTGCATTAGTGAGAGGTTCCTGTTTGTGCTCTGAGGGAGAGATTATCGTTCTAAAAACAACTACTACTGCAATAGGGCCAAGTTCCTGTTGATGCTCTGAGGGAGAGTTTATCATTATAAAGCCATCTCCTACTGCATTAGGGAGAGGTTCCTGTTTGTGCTCTGAGGGAGAGATTATTGTTCTAAAAACAACTACTACTGCATTAGGGCCAGGTTCCTGTTGGTGCTTTGAGGGAGATATTATCGTTCTAAAAACAACTACTACTGCATTAGGGCCAGGTTCCTGTTGGTGCTCTGAGGGACAGTTTATCGTTCTAAAACCAGCTACAACTGCATTAGGGCCAGGTTCCTGTTGGTGCTTTGAGGGAGAGTTTATCGTTCTAAAAACAACTACTACTGCATTAGGGCCAGGTTCCTGTTGGTGCTCTGAGGGAGAGTTTATCGTTATAAAGCCATCTCCTACTGCATTAGGGAGAGGTTCCTGTTGGTGCTGTGAGGGGGAGATTATTGTTCTAAAATCATCTTATACTGCAGTAGGGACAGATTCCTGTCGGTGCTGTGAAAGACAGATTATCGTTCTAAAATCATCTCATACTGGTGTAGTTAGAGGTTCCTGCTGCTGGTGTGAGTGGTGCATTTCTTGCACAAAAATAAAAAGTGCATCTACAATTTTCTTTTTTTTTTTTTTAAATAAGAATAATATTTCTTTTTTTTTTGTATTAATAAATAGTGCTACATAGTACATTTGTGTCCAGAATGAGGAGAGGGTCAAATAAGGGACGTAGTGGTGGTCGTGGTGCTGCTGGTGTTGGTGGTGTTGCTGAAGCTCCTGTTGCAAGTACGTGGTCGATCTGTGCCAGCTACACACACAAGTGAAACACCTTCCTCAGGTAGCCGACAGAACCTTCAACGTTATATGGTAGGCCCGAATGGTGCTCAACGAATGGTGAGGCCAGAACAAGAACAGGCGATAGTAGATTGGGTGGCTGACAATGCCTCCAGTTCCTTCACATTGTCTCCCACCCGGTCCCTTGATGAAAGCTCAGAGTTGGCACATGAACCCCATGGCCACCTGTCTTTCACCTCAGCCCCTTGTAAATCAGCCAAGCAGTCTGAGCCCCATGTCATGCAGCAGTCTCTTATGGTTTTTGATGACTCTGCTGCTGTGCTTTCCGTGGGCCAAGTGGAAGACATTGAGTGCACTGATGCCCAACCACTTCTGGTTCAGGATGAGGACAAGGAAACACCACGGCAGCACGTCTGTGATGATGATGACGAAACACAGGTGCCAACTGCTACGGCTTTCCTCAGTGTGCAGACTGACAAGGAGGGCAATGGTGAAGGGTGGGTGGAAGATGATGTGGAGGATGATGAGGTCCTAGACCCCACATGGAATGAAGGTCATGCGAGTGACGTGTGCAGTTTGGAGGAAGAGGTGGTGGTCGCACAGAGGCACCAGCACAGCAAAAGAGGAAGCAGGTTGCAAAAGCAGAGCAAGCGTCCCCTAGACAGTAGGCCTGCTACTACCCACCGCACCCAGGGACCTAGCACACCAAAGGCAGCTCAAAGGTGTGGCTGTTCTTCAGACAATGTGCTGATGACAAGACATGAGTGGTTTTCACACTGTGCAATGAGACCCTGAAGTGAGGCACAAATGTTCTAAACCTGAGCACAACCTGCATGACCAGGCATCTAAATTCAGAGCACTTGATGCAGTGGAATAAGTACCTCAAAATCCAAGATCCAAGAAAGGTCTCGGCCTCCTCCTGCTTCCTCTTCTGCCTCTTCCTCCACCTCTACAGTGCCAGTGTCACCTGCCACCCAGCAAACAGACGATGTGACAACAACGCCACCATGTCCGCCACCGTCCCCAAGCATTTCCACACGGTCCCATGGAAGCTTACAACTCTCCATCTCCCAAACACTGGAGAGAAAGAGGAAGTACCCCCCTACCCACCCACGATCCCTGACCTTGAATGCCAGCATTTCAAAATTTCTGGCCTTTGAAATGCTGTCATTCCGTCTGGTGGACATGGACAGTTTTAAAAACCTGATGGCGGTGGCTGTCCCACAGTATGTGGTTCCCAGCCACCACTACTTTTCCAGGCGAGCCATCCCTTCCCTGCACAAACAAGTCGGGGACGAGATCAAGTGTGCACTGTGCAACGCCATCTGTGGCAAGGTCCACATAACCACTGATACGTGGACCAGTAAGCACAGGCAGGGATGCTATATCTCGCTAACTGCACACTGGGCAAATGTAGTGGCGGGCGGACCTGAGGCGGCGGATTGCAGGGCATTTCTCTCTTTGCCTCCTGTTGCCTCCTCCTCCTACTGTGCTTTCTCCTCCTCTACCACCTCCTCATCCGCTCTGGGTAACACATTCACCACCAACTTCAGCACATCCAGAGGTAAATGACAGCAGGCTGTTTTAAAACTGATATGTTTGCGGGATAAACCCCACACTGCGCAGGAGCTGTGGACGGGCATTGAACAACAGACCGATGAGTGGTTGTTGCCACTGAGCCTCAAGCTCAAGGTGGTGTGCGATAATGGGCAAAATCTCGTAGCAGCTCTGGGCCTAGCCGGTTTGACCCACATCCCTTGCCTGGCGCATGTGCTGAATTTGGTGATGCAGAAATTTCTAAAAAACTACTCGGGTATGTCAAAGCTGCTGCAGAAAGTGTGGGCCGTCTGTGCGTGCTTTCGGCATTCTCACCCTGCTGCTGCTCGCCTGTCTGCGCTGCAGTGGAACTTCGGCCTTCCCGCTCACCGCCTCCTATGCAACGTGCCCACAAGGTGGAACTCCACCTTGCACATGCTGGAGAGACTGTGAGAGCAGCAGCAGGCAATAGTGGAGTTTCAGCTGCAGCACGCATGAGTCAGTCGCTCTGCGGAACAGCACCACTTCACCACCAACGAGTGGGCCTCCATGCGAGACCTGTGTACCATATTGCGGTGTTTCGAGTACTCCACCAACATGGCCAGTGCCGATGATGCTGTTCTCAGCGTTACTATCCCACTTCTATGTCTCCATGAAAAAACACTTCGGGCGATGATGGAAGAGGATGTGGCACAGGAGGAGGAGGAAGAGGGGTCATTTACATGGTTATCAGGCCAGTCATTCACAAGTGGCTCGGAGGGTGGGTTCCTGCAACAGCATAGGCCAGGTCAAAAATTTTCAAGCCAGGGGACAGTTCTGGAGGATGAGGAGGAGGAACCGTGTTCACAGCAGGGTGGCACCCAACGCAGCTCATAGGCATCACTGGAGCGTGGCTGGGGGGATACGGAGGACACAGATGATACGCCTCCCACAGAGGACAGCTTGTCTTTGCTTCTGGGCAGCCTGGCACACATGAGCGACTACATGCTGCAGTGCCTGCTCAACGACAGCTGAGTTGCCCACATTTTAACTTGTGCTGATTACTGGGGGGCCACCCTGCTGAATCCCCGATACAAGGACAACGTGCCGTCCTTAATTCCCTCACTGGAGTGTGATCGGAAGATGCGCGACTACAAGCGCACTCTGGTAGACGCGCTGCTGAGGGCATTCCCAAATGACACCGGGGGCTCAGTGGAAGCACAAGCACAAGGCGAAGGCAGAGGAGGAGGAAGAGGTCACCAACGCAGCTGTGGCACCGGCAGCACCTCAGAAGGCAGGGTTAGCATGGCTGAAATGTGGAAAAGCTTTGTCAGCAGCACGCCACCACAAACAGCACCACCAGCTGATAGGCAACGTCTTAGCAGGAGGCAGCATTTCTGCAACATGGTGGAACAGTATGTGTGCACACGCCTACACGTACTGACTGATGGGTCTGTCCCATTCAACTTCTGGGTCTCCAAATTGGGAACATGGCCTGAGCTTGCCCTTTATGCCTTGGAGGTGCTGGCCTGCCCTGCAGCCAGTGTATTGTCTGAACGTGTGTTTAGTACGGCAGGGGGCGTTATCACAGACCAGCGCAGCCGTCTGTCCAGCCAACGTGGACAAGCTAACCTTTATTAAAATGAACCAGGCATGCATCCCACAAGACTTGTCTGTACCTTGTGCAGAATAGACATTTAGACCGGCCTCACACAGCCATTGGTATCCTTTTTTTTATTTGAATATGTCTCAATATTTTGGGGACTACCCCAATTAAAAAAAAATACCAAACAAAAAACAGTGTTGGCTACCTCCTCCTCCTCTTCCTCCTCCTCCTCCTCCTCCACTACCGCCACTTTCGCCTACACTGCCACGGTCACGGCCTAGTCAACCTCTAGGCTCCTACTCCACATCCACCTCCTCCTCCCATTTTTATTTTTTTTTATGTGATTTTAAGTAATTTCCCTATCCACATTTGTTTGCAGGGCACTTGTCCTACTCTTACCCTCCTTTTGCAGCCTTCTAGCCCTTTCCATGACTTTTTTACAGCCATTGACCATTCCGGGGTCAAGTTCGGATCGAGTTCGGTATCGAACCCGAGCGGTTTCACGAGGTTCAGCCGAACCCGACGAACTCAAACATCCAGGTGTCCGCTCAACTCTACTCATCAGTCGTCACTATTGGTGGCCTACTCTCCGCTCAGATGTCAATGACTATGTTAAGGCGTGTCATGTCTGCGCCCAGTCTAAATCCCCCACACAAGCTCCTGCTGGTCTTTTCTTGCCCTTGCCCACTCCTAAGAAACCTTTAGTCCTCAATAACTCCTCTTGTCCTCTCCCTACCTCTGTTCCGGTCTCTGAGGATGATCAATAGTAGAGGTCTTGGATCCCGGCTTCTGATGTATTGGTGCCTCGTCTTTTGAGGAGGTTTCATTTGAGCCTGGCCCAAGTGGGGGAGGAGGATGTCTCATAAGAGGAAGGGTACTGTCATGAATCTGCAGTAACATTTCATGTCCTGTCTGTCTGCTTACCTCTCTGCTTGTGTTCAGCTTAGAGGCCACTTAGAGCTTAGAGGCCGTGCACCTCTCACCTGTGTGCTTAAGTAATCTTACCTCAGCAGTGCTTCACCCTAGCCTTTAACAGGGAGCACTATATACACCATGCAGTGCAAGCCAGCGCTGCTGATCAACATTGTGTGTTAGGCTTCCTGTGTGTGTTTCCTGCTGTGTACTCTTCGTCTGATTCCATTTACCGACCTTGGCTTGTTCTTGACTATTCCTGTCTGCTTGATACTCTGACCTTGGCTTGTTCTGTGACTATTCCTGTCTGCTTGATACCTCGACCTTGGCGTGCTCTCCTGTCTGTCCCTGTCTGCTTGTTGCCCTGACCCTTGGCTATCCTACTGACTATCCCTTGTTGTCCTAAACTACTGCTTCCTCTCTATCCACCAGTAACCAGCCATGAGCGTGAGCTGGGAGACCCTGGGGGCTGTGACCTGGAGTCAGTAGCAGCAAAGTCTATCCTCACCATCAGAGGCTCTGGAGAAAACCTGCTGGCTCTTAGACTCCGCGCCCTGGGGAAACTTATGCTCTAACTCTCTGTGTAATCTGTGTCAGTGCTCCAGTGGACCTGCTTTCCTGAACCACCCAGATCTCAATTTCCAGGAGTCAGCTAAGGGTCCATAACCTTAACGGTGCGCCCCTAACCCAGCGGTGTGCATCTGTCACCTGCCGCCAGGTGACCTGACACCTGTACGGGTGGCCTCTTAGATGGTATATGTATAAATATTTTTTACAATCTTCTGTGTAAAGGCCAGCCAACAGAATCAGAGTACCAGCACTAATGGATCACTACACGTTTCGCCAATGACTTCCTCGGGAGAGCCTATCGGTACAAGACCAGATATGTGGGAGACATAGAATATCTGATCCACTGTGGGGGAGAAGGAGGGAAAAAGAGGAGGAGGAGAGCAAGCTTGACCAGCTCCAAGGGTAGCATATAGGGGGCATCAAACAGCCTTGTAGATAGCCTCACTAAAGGAACAGCTTGTAGAAGTTAATAAATTGTAAATAATGAATAGAGAGCTTTGTGCATATATCTCAGGCAAGGCATATGGCACAATGCATTTCTTTCAGATAGTCCCCATTGGGGGTAATCACATTTATGTGAGTGCTCTTAGATGTGAATCCTACGCTGCCCTGAATGCCGGTCATGTGTGCTAATACATCCCCCCACAAACACATGTGGAGTGAATGAAACGTCCGTAGACCATCACACCGATTTGAACAGTGCCATTGCCGCAATAGAATGCGACTTGCCATGCAATTTAACCTACCATATTGCACGACAAGTCACTCCAATGTGAATGGGGGCTAAGGAATATATTGTTTATTTATTTTTTGCTATGCTATGTGAATATAATAGGGGATAGAGGGGATGCCGCACAGCTGATCTCAGTATCTCCAGATCCTACAATCAGGCATCAGCAGCCCTGAAGAAGGGGGAGCCTGTGATCCACCGAAACGCATTGGCTTCACCACACTGCTTTTACCCTAATCAAATAAAACTGCACCTAGTTTTTACTGAACGTTGAGCGATCCTTTTTATCTATTCTTTGATCCTAATCTGAAACGACGCTTCCAGCCGTTTCCAGGGGTAGCAGCCCAGGCCCCACAAGAGGGCCCACCACCATATCTTTTCACCCAGTCAACCAGAGACATTGGGAATGGGCACCCACCCGCAACTGTGTATGTACAAACTCTCAACCAAGGGAGCTAATCCAGCGCGGTCTTTTACTTGCGAACTCTATGTGAATATAGTAGGATTTTCTCAAATATGACTGCAAAAGTGGAAACACACACAGCCATTTTCCTTTGAAATATTAGCTTACACCTAATAAGATGCATCCATAGCCCAGGCAATCTGCTAGGGTCTGCTTACCTTTTTAAATTACTTTTTTAAACAACAATTAAAATTATCTTGTAGTTTTCTATCCAGTTTTTGTCTGGCACTACTTTCTGTATTTCTATGGTTTGAGCAATTGCTGGGCACTAGAGTTGATCGAACCTCTGGAAGTCTGGGTTCGGCAGGTTCTAAAATCATCTCCAAGTTCTATAGGCAAAGTGTATTCTAGCCGCATAGAGCCATATTATTGTTATAAAATCATCTCCAAGTTCTATAGGGAAAGTGTATTCTAGCCGCATAGAAGCCATATTATTGTTATAAAATCATCTCCAATACAACTTGGAGATGATTTTATAACAATAATATGGCTCTATGTGGCTAGAATACACTTTGCCTATAGAACTTGGAGATGATTTTATAACAATAATATGGCTCTATGCGGCTAGAATACACTTTGCCTATACAACTTGGAGATGATTTTAGAACAATAATATGGCTTCTATGCGGCTAGAATACACTTTGCCTATACAACTTGGAGATGATTTTAGAACAATAATCTTTCCCTTAAAGCAACAGCTGGAACCTTTCCCTGTACAACCTTGAGATGATTTTAGAACAATAATCTTTCCCTTAAAGCAACAGACTCTACCTAGTCCAGTCAGATCATTCTGTGCAGCAGGATGAGGTCTGCAATCTGGCCCTCAAAGCAGCAGTACTAGTATCTCTCCCTAGTCCACAATCAGATCGTTCAGTAATGCAGGTGCATGAGATGTTCTATAATATCTGCAATCTGTCCCTCACAGAGCCAGCAGCATCCTCTCCCTAAACTATCCTGAGAGAATATGACATGCAGCACGGTGACTCCAGCCCCATATAGAGGCTGGGTCACATGGTGCACTGGCCAATCACAGCCATGCCATTAGTAGGCATGGCTGTGATGGCTTCTAAGGGCAAACCAGTGAAACACTTGTTGATTGGCTGCCCTTGGCAGCTATTCAACACGTGTAATAAAATACCAGAACCCCGGACCCGAACCCGGACTTTTTTTGAAAAGTCCGGGTTCGGGTCCCAGACACCCCAAAGTTCGGTACGGACCCGAACTTTACAGTCCGGGTTCGCTCAACTCTACTGGGCACCAATCGAGGGAAGCCTTGCTTAGTGGGAGCCACCTTGCCAGGTTAGCTTGTTAGAAGTTTACCTTCATCTGACTACACTTGTAAGTGTAAAGGTTCCCAGCGCCTGTTTGAGTATGTTGTTCTGGGGTGCCTGCCTTTTCTGACAATGCTGAGTAGACGATCAGATTAAATAGTATTTGCTGGCCATTTCACGAGTAAGTTCTTCAGTAAATAGCCTGATTTAACTGGCAACTATTTAAGGGTCAACTGATGAAGAAATGTGATTTTGAAGCAATGTTTTCTTATACATTTGTGTAGGGAAAATCGAAAAAATTTTGCTTTAAAAGATACTGAAACATAACCCAACTGACACCTTATCCCCATGCAATAGTACAGACTTTTATGAAGTCAGTTCATATCCTCTCTGTTACATCATGCAGGTTGACAGTACAACCGTATACAGTATAGTGCATTGCAAGTTAAGAGATGGTATTTTTGTTTCGGCCAGGCCCACTTACTGTAGGTACAACACATTGTTAAAGTGGAGGAGTAGCCACATGCAAAACTGTATCTTTTTTTTTAATGGGTCAGTAGTAGAGTTGAGCGAACACCTGGAAGTTCGGGTTCTGCTGGTCCGTCCGAACCTCGGGACAAAGTCCGGGTCCGGGTCCGGACGGAACCCGAACGATCGCACGGACAACGAACCCCATTGAAATCAATGGGGACCCGAACTTTTAGGCACAAAAATGGCTGTAGGAAAGTCCTGGAAAGCCCCAGAGGGCTGCAAAAGGAAGTAAAATGGGGGTAAGGGTAGGGCAAGCACCCTACAAAAAAAATGGGGACAGGGAAATAACTTTAAATATTTTTAAAAAAATAAAAACATAAAAAAAGCAAAAATGGAGGTGAATGTGGATCATCTTTAAACTGTGTCTGAAAAGTATTAATGAACGGTAGAAGCCATATAACTGTTCTAAAATCATCTTCAAACTAGGGCAAGTGCCCTACAAATAAATGGGGATAGGGAAAATAA
>BLSH010440646.1:626758-637354 GCA_018402905.1 Glandirana rugosa
AGACTGCTCTCCAGGGCACGAAGGCGTTGTCCCCCTCGAGATAGGAGGTCTGAAGGACACGGAAGGGTATTGGAGGTTTTTAACCCTTTTAGGGACGGGTCATCCAACAGTATTTCATCACTTCCATGGTGGGGGTGACTTACTCAGTGTGATGGCGTTCCCCACGGTTAGAGTTGATGGCGGTATATCATCAGTGCTCACAGGGGTACATACGTTTAATGAGGTTGTCACGATCCCACATTGGCACGTCCCAAACGTGTTAACGAAAAATGGTTACAATAGTGTGATGGGCTCAGTTCGTCACGTCACTTAGACAACCTACTGGGCAGGGATTTTCCCAATTTTTGGAGGTTATGGGAAGGCACAGGAAGTCTGGAGGATAGAGCTCCCCCTGTTGCGGAAGCACGGGACCTCTCGTCAGACACGTTTTGACAAATGGAAAGGGACTCTGGTGGCAAGACCGAGGAGGGAGGAGACCCTCTTCCTTTTCCTGTACTGGCTGGGGAGCCGGAGGAGCTGGAAGATAGCTCACAGCGGGGGGCTAATGACCCAGACAATGTGACGGTGAGAGTGAACCGAATGTAGTACCTGACTTAGAGGTCCAGAGAGAGGGCTTCTGTACAGAACAACTACGGGATGTCACTCTCCTCAGAGCCAGAGAAAACGTGAAGGTGATGGATGGGGAATCCGTGGACCCTAATTGGGTGTGTCTTTTCCCTACATGGCGCTTAAAAATAATTTGTTGTATCAGGTGGTGAAATACGGGGAGAACGAAGTGGAACAGCTAGTGGTTCCCAAACCCTTCTGCAGGATGGTGCTAGATCTGGCCCATAGGCATGTAATGGGGGGACATCAGGGTATGGAGTAAAAACAGGGAGAGAATAACCAAGAGATTCTTCTTGCCTGGGTTGTATTCAGACGTCAAAGAATGCTGTGAGTCATGCCCTGAGTGTCAAATGACGGCCCCGTCACCCCATTTTCGTAGCCCCCTTGTCCCACTTCCCAAAAGGACAAGTTACCCCTGACCCCGGATGTCCCCATAGCCCAGTCCTTGTCACTGATGCAACAAAATTATGTTAAGGAATTTGTCAGTAAAAATAGAGACTTTTTCTCTTCCCTACCCGGACTGACCACTGTACTACAACATGACATAATCACAGAACCAAGGGTCCGTGTAAATGTAAAACCCTACCAAATACCTGAGGCTAGACAAGAGGCAGTGGCGAGAGAAATAAAAACCACATTGGAGGTAGACGTGATAGAGGAGTCCCACAGCACCTGGTCGAGCCCAATAGTACTGGTCCCAAAGCCCGATGGCACTATCCGGTTCTGTGTTATAGGGAGAACCTCGCGCCACTCTCTAACTAATAAATGGTAAAGTGTAAAGAATAAATATATAATGTGCCCAAAGAAATAAATTAAATAATATTATAAATTCATATACGCATAGGTTGCCGCAATGCCTGATATATCACAATATCTGAACAAAGGTGTAAACTATCCGGTTCTGTAATGATTTCAGGAAGCTGAATGAAGTATCTAAGTTTGACGCATACCCGATGCCGAGGGCTGACGAACTTATGGATAGTTTGGGAGGTGTCCGGTACATAACAACCCTAGACCTAATTAAGGGATAGTGGCAGATTCCCCTAATGGAGTCAGCAAAGGAAAAAACTGCCATCTCTACCCCCGAGGGGTCCTTCCAATACAAGCGAATGCCGTTTGGTCTGCATGGGGCCCCTGCGTCCTTTCTGGGGATGATGGACAAAACTTTGGGGCAGCATTGGCCCTATGCAGTGGCCTATATGGATGATGTGGTCATCCACAGCCCAGATTGGGAATCACATCTGCCCCACGTGCAGGCAGTGGTAGATTCGCTGAGGGTAGCAGGTTTAACAGCCAACCTGAAAAAGTGTGCCATAGGTCTAAAGGAAGCCAAATACCTTGGGTATGTTATTGGATGGGGTCTGATATAGCCCCAGACTAATAAGATCAAAGCCATTCAAAAATGGCCTCAACCGGTGAACAATAAACAGGTTTGTGCCTTCCTGGGGATTACCGGATTACCGACGCTTCATCCCCGACTTTGCCACCATTGTCGTCCCTCAGAACGATCTGATGAAGGGTAGAGGGTCAGGAATGGTCCAACTTTCATCCCATGTGTACAGCTCTTTGTCTGTGTACAGCTCTTTGTCTGATAAGAGCTTTTCTTATACCCACATGCATTTTGGGAGCACTATGAACATATAGGGAAGGGGACAGTGAGGAGTATCAGCGGATAAGGTCCCATAAGGAGAAGGCTAGACCCCCATATCTTTATCCATCCAGGGCAAAATAAATATACAATGGAATCACTGTGATTTATGGGCCTTCTATATGCATTGTTGTGGTAAGCGCATATTACACTAGCGGTGGTGGGACTACTGTCACAGCAATTTTGGATCATCACAGATCTTCTGAAGTGATCATCACTATTTTGCACGAGGACTATGTTTACAGAATTTGGACTTTTTGCACATTAAGTACTTTTTATTGGACTATTGTCGTGATATGAGTTTACTTATCACGTTTCCTTTACAGGGTTAGATACTATTTGGTGACTACTATATATTATTAATACCTACCTCCACGTGATTTAATGAGCACTTGTCACTTTATAATATATCTAATTAATTTAATGCATAGTATTAGGGGTATATTTTTATTTATACAGTACACTATTATCAAGTTGACCTAAACAGGTTACTCACAAGTAAGCGCTACACGTTTTTGATTTTTGGTTTACATTAAGATCATGTGCCAATCTTCTGTGTTAGCAGCTCCCCTTTAATATATATATTAAATCCCTCATAAGGGAATTTCCACAATTTTACATACCTTAAACCAGGCCACCAAAAGGAGTATTGCAGAAGTTCCATTGTTTTATTTCTCCCAAAATGCTCTGCCAAGGAATGATCATGACACAGGCTGAGGATTTTGGGACGCAGACTTGGGGGTACAAACACCTTTTGATTATACAGGAAGCCCCTCTTGTTCCTGGAAACAGACACCTGGCGGTAGAACCCCCTTCTTGGATGCCTGTTTGAGCTGGGTAATCAGATCTACTTGTAGTAGCAAAATACTTTGGGCTGGCAGAATAGTGTCTGCTTGGTGATGTTCTTCATCCTCTGCGGGATAACGCATCAGGCTTTCCATTTTTGGAACCTGGTCTGTAGGTGAACTGAAAAGAAAAACAGGAGAAAAATAGTGCCCATCTGGCTTGACGAGGTCTCAACCACTTGGCCATCCTGAGGTACTCGAGATTCTTATGATCAGTTAAGATCAAAATAGGGCGAGCTTCCCCTTCTAACATGTAACACCATTCTTCTAGGGCTGTCTTTATAGTCAGTAGCTCCCGGTCTCCCACATCATATTTCCTTTCTGCTGGGCTGAGTTTCCTAGAAAAGAACTGAATGGGATGTAACAGAGACTTCATTCCCTGATGCTGTGACAGAATGGCACCGATCTCAAGGACATATGGCGATGCAGGATCTGGATGTTGCAGGATAGGTGCTGTGGTAAACAACGTTTTTAACTGGTCGAATTCTGCTTGTACTGCAAGTGTCCACTGAAAACAGGTATTCTGCTTTGTTAGCTGGGTAACAGGAGAGATGATAGCAGAGAAATTCTTAATGAACTCGCGGTAAAAGTTGGCAAACCCTATGAACCTTTGCGTGCTCTTCCTGTCTGTCGGAGTGGGCTATTCGAGGATAAATTTGACCTTCTGAGGAACCATGGAAATGCCTGAAATGAAAATAAGTCCCAAGAATTGAATTGTTTCTTTTTCGAATTCACACTTCTCGGCCTTTGCGTACAGTCCATGGTCTCTCGAGAACTTTTTTAACGTGTTCACTGTGTACTTTGATGGATGTTGAAAAAATAAGGATGTCATCAAGATATACAATCAATCATAAAAAGGTCAAGAAAGTCTCTGAAAATGTTATTGACGAAATGCTGGAATGTTGCTGGAGCATTGCACAATCTAAAAGGCATGACAAGGTATTCAAAGTGTCCGAATCTAGTGCAAAAGGCTGTCTTCCATTCGTCCCCTTTGCGGATCTGCACTAAACAGTATACTCCTCGTAAGTCAAGTTTCATGAATACAGTGGTTGCCCTAAAGTGTTGAAAAAGTTCAAGAACCAGGGGCAAAGGATATCTGTATTTGACAGTGATTTTATTTAATTCCCGGTAATCAACACAGGGACACAGGAAGTGATCTTTTTTCTCTCCAAAGATTATTCCAGCGTCAGCAGGGGATGTGGAAGGCCGGATGAAGCCTTTCTCCAGATTTTCATCAATGTAGTGATATAATGCTTCAAGTTCCAGTTCGAAAAGAGGGAAAATGCGCCCAAAAGGTATTTCTGACCTGGCAAAAGTTCAATTGGGCAGTCTTATGGGTGATGGGATGGTAAGATGTCTGCTTTCTTTTCTTTCTTCAAAAACCTCCAAGAATTCATGGTAAGCTGAAGGAACAAGCTGTGATACAGGAGAGTCAGAATGTACTGTATGCCTAGAAGGGGTGCAGGTTTCACAGGAATGAACTGGAGGCAGGACTGTTGGCAATAGGTGGATGGAAATGTCATTTCCCCTGATCCCCAGTTTATCTGGGGATTGTGTGCTTGTAACCAGGGGATGTCCAGAATAACGGGACACAAAGGAGATGGAATAATGTCCAAATGTAAGTGTTCCCGATGACCAGTATCAGATACAGCCAGCAGTGGGCAAGTCTCTTGAGTTATGGGCCAGACTTGAGACGGAATCCATCGGCCAGATGGATAGATAACTGGTGAGTCTTTGCCTGTAGAGGAATCTGGTGATGCTGAACAAAGTCTTTATCCATGAAGCAGCTGCAAGCTCCGGAATCAATAATAGCTGGCACTTGGATGTTCTTGCTGGGTGTCTGAAGTGAAAGAGACAAGGTTTCCTATTTCCCACAGAACAGTTGGCAAGGTAAGTAGGGGGAGCAGACTTTGACTTGGTGGGCCTTACAGGGCAGTTTTGTAGGTAATGTCCTGCTTCTCCACAATACAGACACAAGTTATTCCGGCGTCTCTACATCTTTTTTCACTGGTGAGTGGAGATTGCAAGAGCCCCAGTTGCATGGGCTCTACCCTGGAATTCAAGGGAATAGTGGTAGATGGACGAGGTGCAGGAGCTAGTGGTACTTGAGGCAACATCCAAGTAGGTCTGGTACTGCTGGCTTTTTCCGTTCTCCTTTCCCTGAATCTGCAATCAAGCTGAATAGCAAGACAGATGAGGCTATCGAGGGAACCGGGAACACCCACTCTAGCAAGTTTGTCTTTGAGGCCTTTAGACAGGCCAAGGCGGAATTGATGCCATAGGGCTGCATCATTCCAGCCCATATCAGAGGCCCACTGGTGTAATTCTGCAACATAGTCTTTAACAGTTCGTGACCTTGCTGTAGTGTATGTAGGGTAGATTGAGCAGTGGCAGATCACTGGGGGTCATCTTAGAGCTAAACCATTGCTTCAAAGAATGATGCGCCAAAGTCCAGGACCGTACCGTTCTCTATCCGAAGACAATGGGCCCATGTCTGCGGTTCTCCGAGAAGCAGGGAGGTGGCAAAACCCACCTAGGTGGTTTCAAGCGAAAAAGTCCTTCCTTGCAGGGCAAAGTATAGTTCACAAGAGTGCTTAAATGCTCATAACTTGTGCTGATCACCTGAGAATCGCTCCGGGGCAGGTATCCAGGGTTCTGGTGGTGGTATAACCACTGGAGGTCCATTCAGATGTGGAGGAGCCACAAGCTGCAGCAGGTGTGGAGGCTACTAAGGTGGAAGCCATGGATTTGATGCGACTCTCTAGCTGGAAGTAGCTTTCTTGCAGGGTGCTGGCTGCCTGGGTAAGAGAGGCAAGCTGCTGGCACAGCGTCATCAGAGGTGAAGCCCATCTCTCAATCACTAACATCTGGCTGAATGGTACTGTCACGTACGTGGTGGAGATTGAGCTGTAGAGGGGGCTTCTCTTGCACCTCCTGTCCAACACTCCTGATATGATGACAGGGAGTGTAGGACACAGAGTGGTATGAGGGCCGGTATAACAGGTTGCTCTAGCTGAGGCTTGACAGGAACCTGATGGCTGTGGATCACCAGATAGGCACCTGGAACTGGATCTTGTTGATGCTTGATCAGCAGGCAGGAGCGTAGCTGGAACATAAGCCAGGGGGTCATCAACAGTGGGGCAGTGCAGGTACAGGAGCGTGAGACTGAAGCAAGAACAAGAGACAAGCTGGGTTTGGTACACAATCGTGCAGTAAGGTACAGGAGCATGAGACAGGAGCAGAGTCAAACATAGACCGAGGTCACAGGTAGGCAGGCGGAAGTCCAGAGGAGAATTCAGGTACAGCCGGGTCAAACACAGGTAGACAGGTAGGCACAGGCAAACAGGAACAAGCTGAAGGACCACTCAGCAACGTGTGTGCATGCGTGCGCCTGCTCGTGCCCAAACATGCGCAAATGCATGTTTCTTCTTGTGCACACACTAGTGTGCCCATGTTTGCGCGCCAATGCACGTTTGTTTACTGGGCTTCTCTTACAGTTAGACTGGTGTCAATGAGCTTTAGTATGGGCGTTAAACTGGTGTTTTGCAAGCATTAATGACAAGTTAAAGATGCTCCCCAAATGCCCTATGCGCAGTTTTGGCTTGTTAAGGCGCGTTAAAACTACTCCATAATGGAAAGTGACATTACAGGGAATAAACAAATTTTAACGCCCCGCAAATGCCTGCCAGAGCCTTTTCTAAGCTTTACCATAGACCTGAATGGGAGACAATGAAAGGTCTCCTGACTCGAAATGAGGCTTCAATTTTGAAGCAATGTGACGCTAACACTTCATGTTTTGATAATGTGAACAGCACTGTGTGCTGTCCATTATATAATTTGCTTAGGTGTTTGAGGGGTGTTTTCAATGCCCCTCAAATGCCCGCTTTTAATGCCAGTGTGAACTTAGCCTAACATCGCTTGTGTTAATACGACGATCTGTAAGTTTTTTTCATTCATCCCGCTGGGTTGAAAAAATAACTTAGTGTGTACCCCATCTTAGAAACTCACTTAATTTCCTAACTTTCTGTCTGGTTGATGGGTGTCAGAGAGAGCAGAAGGTTCTTGGAGTATGTCATCCAGTGCTGAGTAGAACATTGCACACACATCCCACAACTATGACATGTGCTGCTATGAGGCTGCAAATCCCACAGTGCACTGCTGCTTTCCAGTTGCTGGAAGCACAGTGATGTAATATTTAGGGGAATGGTGAGGGCTTGAGTCCTGTGGGAACGCATGCGAATGGAGTTCCTGCACTTTTTCCAAACAAGGGGTGTGGTGGGAAGCCTGAGTATATGCCATTATCCCAATAATAGACAAAAGGGGAAAAAAAAACCTCCAATAAGGGATTTTAAAGAGCATAAACGGACAAGGAGAGAGGGGAATACACTAATAAAGTAGATTTTTATTACAAAATTAAATAAAACAGCATCATTAGAAATATGATGGTTGAAGGGCTAGGGTGTAGGTGAAAAACAGTGGGGTAAGCAGGCAAGAGAACAGATACAAACACATGGGCCTCTACAGCAAGATATTGGGTGAAACTTTCAACGCGTTTCAAGACATTTGATGTAGACTCTCTTCTTCAGGGAGTTTCAAGAGATGTTTAAGAGAGGCTTGAGTTCCATGCCACTGTTGGATAAGGCCCACTAGCCTGACATGCAAGCAGGAGGTGCAGGGGAAGGGAGTGGATGGGGAGCCATAAAAACAGGGCCCAATGCTAGTCCATATAGCCGGCAGGGATGGATCTTGTTAAATAGTAGAGAGCAGAGTATGCGTCCAACCGATAGGGCTGGGAAAGATCACTGAGGGTGTTTGTATCTGTTCTCTTGCCGGCTTGCCCCACTGTTTTTCACCTACACCCTAGCCCTTCAACCATCATCTCTCCAATAATGCTGTTTTATTAACTTTTGTAATATTGGAGGGATTTTTTCCCTTTTGTCTGCACTTTTCCACAGCAGGAACTATGTTCCCGTTAGCAGCCGCATCCCGTGGGACTGGCAGTGGCTTACTAAGGGGGCGGATGGGGACTCCCAATCCTGTCCACTAATAAACTAATCCCCCGCTGTGCAGCTCTTTAGAAAAACATTTTTCTGGGTGCCCAGTATTAAGCTGGTGCCAGGGGACAGAAAGTGGACTATTTCTTCTTTTTTGGCTTTAGGCAGATTAATCCGCCGCAGCGCTCCTGGCCGGCTCCAGTGTAATGATATAGCACAGGCTGGCTTTCACTGTGTAGCGCTCTGCTGCAGATTAATCCGCCTAAAGCTGACAAAAAAAAAAAAGCCAACTTACTGTCCCCCGGCGCCAGCTGAACACAGGGGACCTGGAAATGTTTTTTTTTCTAAAGAGCTACACAGAGGGGGATTAGCTTATTAGTGGACAAGATTGGGAGTCCCCGCCTGCTCTACCTCGCCCCCCAGTTCCCTTCAGCCCTAGTTGCCCAGCTGGTGGTGCCCAGTAACACATCTAAGGGCCCCCCTACTGCCCCCCATTGATGGGAACTGGTGAGGCTGCATTGATGGGCACTGATTAGGCTGCATAGATGGGCACTGATAAGGCTGTATTGATGGGCACTGGTGAGGCTGAGCTGTTGGGCACTGGTGAGGCTGCATTTGATGGGCACTGATCAGGCTGCATTGATGGGCACTGGTGAGGCTTAGCTGGTGGGCACTGGTGAGGCTGCATTGATGGGCACTGGAGAGGCTGCATTGATGGGCACTGGTGGGGCTGCATTGATGGGCACTGGTGAAGCTAGGTCTGCAAAACATCTGGGGCTAGAGCCCATTGCAGCGAAGTAAATAAAGTCATACCCTTGAGCGGGCATACACCTGTATATACAGTATCTCACAAAAGTGAGTACGCCCCTAACATTTTTGTAAATATTTTATTCTATCTTTTCATGTGACAACACTGAAGAAATGACACTTTGCTACAATGTAAATTAGTCAGTGTGCAGCTTGTATAACAGTGTAAATTTGCTGTCCTCTCAAAATAACCCAACACACAGCCATTAATGTCTAAACCACTGGCAACAAAAGTGAGTACACCCCTAAGTGAAAATGTCCAAATTGGACCCAAATCGTCAACTCACTTGATGGGGTGAGCGGCCATCTATAGATTGGTGGAGAATTTTTGCACTGAAGCACCTTTGTGGATGTTTTCATTCTCCCACTGCATGAACACTTGTGGTGTTGCTAATAAGGACTGATTATTGACTCTGTGGTCTCTGAAGCGCTGCACTCCTTTTATATTCATTGTTTAACCCCTTGCCGACCGCCGATCGGCATCTGACGGCGACAAGGTGGCTGGTGAGCGCAAATCGCCGTCATATGACGGCGGCCGCGAGACCGAGCCTAGTGAGCGCTCGCCGCCGGAGGCGCGCCCGCGCGCTCACTGTGTTCGGGGAGGGCCAGGGAGAGGGTGCGGTGGCTACCAATGATGGCCCCCCCGGAGCGAAGGAACGGAGGTCCGTGTATGTAAACACGGACTTCCGTTCTGTGAAGGGGGAAGGGCTGTGATCACAGCCTTCCTGTATACGGAGGCTGTGACTACTTCCCTTCCCCAGCTAGGGCAGTCCCCCCACAGTTAGAACACGCCCAGGGAACATACTCAACCCTTAGCGTGCCCCCTGCAGGTTAAACCCTTCACTGCCAATGGCATTTACATAGTAATCAGTGCATTTTTATAGCACTGATCGCTGTATAAATGCCAATGGTCCCAAAAAAGTGTCAAAATGGTCCGACATGTCCGCTGAAATATTGCAGTACCGATAAAGATCGCAGATCGCCGCCATTATTAGTAAAAATAAATAAATAAATAAAAACCCCAAAAATTAATTCTCATCATCCGTAAACGCAACCACTTTTGCGCAAACCAATCAATGAACGCCGATTGCGATTTTTTTTATCACAAATATGAGGAAGAATATAAATCGGCCAAAACCGATGAAAAAAAATGTTTCTTTATATTTTTTTTTTGGATTTGTATTTTAGCAAAAAGTAAGAAATTTGGTTTTTTTTTGCAAAATTGTCGCTCTTCTTTTGTTTATAGCGGCGATCAGAAATGAGGCAGCGGTGATCAAATACCACCAAAAGAAAGCTCTATTTGTGGGAAAAAAAGGACGCAAATTTCGTTTGGGTACAACGTCGCACAACCGCACAATTGTCAGTTAAAGCGACGCAGTGCCGAATCGCAAAAAGGGCTCCGGTCCTAAAGCTGGAAATCCTTCTGGGGCTGAAGTGGTTAAGATAGGTGTTTGATAAATTTACCTTGAATGTACAGCTGCTATCATTATTTCACACATTTGCGCTGAATGATTCTATACATCTTATGTCACAGTACATGTTGGCATTCATGGTCCCCTCAATGAACTGTAGCTCCCTAGTGCCGGCAGCACTCATGCAGCCCCAGACCATGACACTCCCATCATCATGCTTGACAGTAGGCAAGACACACTTGTCTTTGTACTCCTCACCTGGTTGCTGCCACACACGCTTGACA
>BLSH010440646.1:663675-680801 GCA_018402905.1 Glandirana rugosa
TGACAAATTTACCGACCCATTCCCCCCACAGAGCTGCTGTCTTCCCCCTCCTCTCTCCTGCCAGCTGCTATAGAAGATGTGTTATGATGTAGAGATGGGAATGGGTCGGTAAATTTGTCATTTACCGGCTCCTTTCTTTTCTGAATGAACAGAGTCAGTGATTGGTACCAACTGGTTCATTCATAACTTCTGTCTCTGAATGAATGGGAGGCTTGGTGCACAGCTATTCATTCATTCTGTGCAGCTGAGGCTACACAGATGGAGATTGAGGGCTGAGGTTTGTTTAAACCCCTGATATCTCATAAAATATTTTAAAAATAAAATTGTAAAACAAATAAAATGAAATGGTAAAAATAGAATAAAATAAAAATAAAAATGAAAAACTACTGACAACAGTGAGGGAACTATGGGGATTGCAACGGTTGCAATTGCGAACAGGCCCTGGCATTTCATCACCATGGGAAGGCCCAAAGATGGCAGAAAGGGGGCCTGCTGCAGAACTTGTGAAAGGGCCCCACTGCGGTACCATAATAAAGAGACCCGCGATCGGAGTAAAGGGCCCCAGGATCAGTGGGAAGAGGGAAGGGCCCTGGCCATGGGTCAGGGGGACCTTCATAATTTCTTGCACCGGGGCCCTGAAGGTTCTAGTTACGCCTCTGGGGTGCTGTTCTTTTTGACTGTTACAACTGATACATATAAAATATGTGAAAAAGTAAATATAATTGTATAGTAAAACATACAACAAAGAACAAAACAAGGTACAGCAAGCAACAATCTTAGGTTCGCACTAGTGCTGCTGCATAATCATGCATTTTTCAGTGTGTTTCTGTAGCGAGCTTTTGTGAGCATTTTTTCTTCATGCATATTTTGTAGGAGACTGCTTGTTAAACACAAAATTCTGCCAAAAACGCAAGGCATGTACATGCATTTTTCAAGAGCATTTCATGCACTTATATTGAAGTCTATGGGGCCAAAAAAGCACTATGCTGCACCAAAAGAAAGACCTGCACATTTTCAAAAATCACACTACATCATGTTGCATTGATGTAAATGGAAACCATAGAGAATAATGATGTGATTTCCATTGGCATGCATTGCAGCATGATGGCAGGCACAGAAGAAATCACACTAGTGTGAACATGGACTAATTCCATGCACCTTGAGGGCAGGGACTGATGTAAGCTTACAGTATGTTAAGCACTGTGTAAATTATTGGTGCTTTATAAATGTCCTTTTCACTAATGTTTAAAATCCAGAGAGTGTTTTTTTACTTTTATTAAATATTGTTGTTTTTAAAATGCAGTGGAAATTCTATTGTGCATGCCCTCTAATGGGTTCCATTATTTATTAAGGGAAGCAGTCAGGGGAACAAATAATGCAAAGGCAGTTCCAGAAATGTCTGATGCCTGAGTCCCCCTGTAATATAGCGTGGCTCTTTTCTTACTCCTATGCCACTGCTGAGCAGTGTTGCCAACCGTTGGTATTTTTACTGGCAGCCAGTAAAAAATGTGCACTTTTACGCTGCCAGTAAATGCCAGTGACAGCAAAAGGTTTCCAGTAAAATATGGCCGTGATGCTCGGCTCGGCATGCGCAGTTCCAGTCTGGAGCCAGCCGAGACCATCCGAGTGCCTGCTACAGTGTGTTTTAGACGGTGCCAGTGGGTGGCGGGTCTGCCAGAGGCAGTGCCTGTGCTTGTTGTGTGATGTCATGGTGCAAGGGAGCCGAGCGGAGCGGAGCGGCGGGAGCCTCGTTTGTGGGTCTGTGTGACCGGGAGCAAGGCAAGTCTGTAAGGTGTCATCATCATCTGTGCTACTGCACACTGCTGTCGGTGCCACTGTGAGATTTAATTTCATATTATTATTATACAGGATTGTGTGTGTGTGTGTACATTGTAATTTCTTCCCCTCCTGAGTCCTGTCTCTGAGCTACTTACTATATCGAAAATAAAATAAGAAATATGTTTCTGCCTTAATATATACCTTAAATTACATTCCTAATTGCATATTATACTTGTTTGTGGCCTAAATACTGAAATTTGCATTTAAAGTGGTTGTATACTCTGTACAACCACTTTAACCTATAGGTAAGCCTATAAAAAGGCTTACCTTCAGGTATCGTGCATATTTCCTAAACTTGCATAGTTTAGGAGATATTCACTGTAATAGCATGTGCCAACGTCATCGGCACATGCGCACTGAAGAAATGGCCCGAGGGTGCCGTTTCTAAAGTAACTGTGTCGTGACCAGCGGCTCCAGTGCTTATGCTCACCAACAGGCACAAAGATCTGGCATGGATGGCAATCCAAGGGGGGTTGCCGCTCAGGACATTCATGCATGCCAGAAACCTGTGCAGATACAGACACTGCCCCTTTTGCATCATCCAGGAGGAAACTGCTTTTCATGTTTTCTGGGAGTGCCCTTTTGCGCAGGACCTGTTGAGGGCCCTGGAACCGGATCTCAAAGACTTCATGCCACAGACTGCCATCACACACCTCGGTGTGCTGAACGGACTGTTTTACGAGACTCATTCCCTGGAGGACATTGATAGTGTCTGGCGGGTAATGTGCTGTTTTAAGGACGCTGTATGGTGCGCCAGAAAGCGCCTTATCCACCAACGGGAGAGGGTGTCCATCAAGGACTGCCGCAGACTGGTCCACAGTCTACTCAGAGACTATCATTTGATGGACTTTAAGGAGGAGGAGGTCTAAGGATCCCCCCTCCCCCCACTCCCCTGTGCACTATGGTATTTTAAATAAAGCTTCGGGCCTGTGACCCCCATACCCCACACCCCTACCCCCTCACCCCCCCCACCACACCCGATGCTTGTTGATACATGTTTTAAAATGTTGCATGACATGGTTGAAGTAACACGTTCTAGTGTTCTTCAGGTAAATGCTTTTTGGGGCTAGCGGCGCCATGCATGATGTGAGGTTTCGGGGTAACTTTACTCCGCACAACACATCAGGCATCATACCGCAGGGCGAATGTATTTATTTGTATGCTTGAAACTGTATTGTTATGTAGTTTATTTATGCGCTGCATCGCAGTACAGGGGAGAATGTACCCCGACAAAGTATTTGTTTTTTGTATATTTTATTATCCAGTGCTCATGCGTGGGAGTGACGTTATTGCAGCTATGGCCAATCACAGCGCCAGAGCCCGCGAACCAGAAGAAGCATGTCTCCAGTCACAGCAGTGTGCGGGGACTGCTGCGCAACAGCTTCATTCCAAGGTAAGTATTTTATAATAAACTAGTATGCGATGCATACTAGCTCATTATGCCTTTGTCTTGCAAGTTGTTTTTTTTTTCCTAGGGTTTACAACCACTTTATAACTGTAATTTTGTAACTTTTAGAAAGGCTAGTAAAAACTTGGCTGTGCCAGTAAATTGTGGGTGTTGTGTCAGTAAATCTCAATCTGATAGGTTGGCAACACTGCTGCTGAGTACATTAGCGACAGAATGGTCAGTGGAAGGAACCACATGCATGGTGGGGGAGCCACAGGCATCTGACATTTTCAGTACTGTGAAAAGTAGAAGACACTGACAGAGGCTGCAGCACTAAAACAAAGGGTAAGTAGAAAACACAGGTCCCCAGAGAGGTGAGGATATAGTGTCTTCTTTTGCAAAGCACCTTTATTTGTAAGATTTTTTCTCTGACAGGCTAATATTAAAGACAAAATACAGCCATTGCTGGCCTCTTTATGAAAATACTAGTTGCCTGGACTTTGCAAGTCACTGACCCAGAACAAACAAGTAGACACTGAAGTCAGAACTTCAGATAGTCATACTCACGAAAAATGTATAATTAGAATGATAGCCATGCAAGTAGCATTTTCATAAGGTCATCAACAGCTGCCTTCATATTATTCTCAGTTGGCTTCTAAGAATAATTACAGTAGACTAGATGACTATTATTATAATTATACAGAATTCATATAGTTTGTCCAACAGTTTGTGCAGAGCTTTACAACGTTAGGGCAAACAGTACGGTTACAATTCTATGCAGGGGAAATCAGAGGTCCTTGCTCGTTAGAGCTCACAATCTGAAGGGGAGGTTCAAGTGATATATAAAGTAACAACTGTGGGGGATAAGCTGATGGAGAAAATAAAATAAAAGTGCAGGTGTTAGGTGGAGGCAGGATAGCCTTCTCTGAAGAGAAACGTTTTCAGGGATCACCTAAAAGTGGATTGAGTAGGATATAGTTGGACAAGTTGGGGCAGTGAATCCAAAGGATGGGAGAAGCTCGGGAGAAGTCATGGAAACAAGCATATCAGGAGATGACAAGGAAACTAGAGAGCAGGAGGGCTTGGGAGGAATGAAGAGAACACTTTGGTTGGTATTTTGAGACTAGGTTAATGATGTAGCTGGGGGCCAAGTTGTGGATGGCTTTCTAAGTTGTTGTTAGTATCTTGAATTGAATTTGTTGTGTGAGTGGCAGCCAATGGAGGGTTTGGCAGACAGGGGTAGCAGAAGCTAAGCAGTTTGTAAGGTGGATGAGTCTGGCTGTAGCATTCATGATGGACTGAAGGAGAGATAGCCTATGTAAAGGTAAGCCAATCAGGAGGGAGGTGTCGTAGTCGAGAGGCGAGAGATGACCAGGGAGTGAATTAGGAGCTTTGTGGTGTCATTGGTTAGGAAGGGGCGTATTTTGGAAATGTTCCAGAGCTTGAGGTGGCAAGCTTTGGAAAGTGATTGAATGTGGGGCTGAAAAGGAGAGTTCAGAGTCCAGATTAACACCTAGCACCCTGGCATGCAGGGATGAGTTTATGATTGTGCCATTGATCTTATCAGATAAGTCAGGGTAAGGGGCACATGGGGGGAGATGAGTAGACAAATTCTGATATATATTAGGGTCTGCTTGATCTTGAATGTTTTGAGCTAGAAATCTCCAGAATAACATACTGTAGACATATCTGCCTTTGTAATGTACAAGCGTGTTTATAGTTTTCTGGAAAATCTGAACTTTCATTCAAGATAATAAATTGTATTTACAAATGTGATGGTTTTGTTGTCTGGCATTACAAAACTAAATTGTAGTGGTAATGAACTTATTTAAATTTGTGCGCCAGGCAGATATAAAACTGCCCGACAAAGGGGTTCTGCGCGCCTCTGAAACTTTGCACTTTTCTTGCAGCGTGTGATGTGATCATGCTTCAATAAAAAATAGTTTGGACTTAACTCGAAGATCCATGGTGTGCTGGTAAATATTTAAACTGAGGAAGATAGTCACAAATAATGTGGCTCTGTATTCATTAATATATCATTACACGTACAGTATCTCACAAGAGTCTAAGTAAAGAGATATAAACAGCAAAATGGAAAATATAATATAAATTGGATGATTGAGACACAACACTGTTTGTATTTAAAACATATTAATATTATTTATTTTCAAATATTCTCATAAAAGAAGCAATTTCTATCATATTTTACATATTATAAACAGTATCTCACAAAAGTGAGTACACCCCTCAAATTTTTGTAAACATTTTATTATCTTTTCATGTGACATGAAGAAATGACACTTTGCTACAATGTAAAGTACAGGGCGGGCCATTTATATGGATACACCTTAATAAAATGGGAATGGTTGGTAATATTAACTTCCTGTTTGTGGCACATTAGTATATGTGAGGGGGGGAAACTTTTCAAGATGGGTGGTGACCATGGCGGCCATTTTGAAGTTGGCCATTTTGAATCCAGCTTTTGTTTTTTCAATAGGAAGAGGGTCATGTGACACATCAAACTTATTGGGAATTTCACAAGAAAAACAATGGTGTGCTTGGTTTTAACGTAACTTTATTCTTTCATGAGTTATTTACAAGTTTCTGACCACTTATAAAATGTGTTCAATGTGCTGCTCATTGTGTTGGATTGTCAATGCAACCCTCTTCTCCCACTCTTCACACACTGATAGCAACACCGCAGGAGAAATGCTAGCACAGGCTTCCAGTATCCGTAGTTTCAGGTGCTGCACATTCCCATTTTATTAAGGTGTATCCATATAAATGGCCCACCCCGTAGTGAGTAGAGTTGAGCGAACACCTGGATGTTCGGGTTCGATGGGTTGGGCCGAACTTCGCGAAAAAGTTCGGGTTCTGTACCGAACTTGACCCGAACTTGACCCCGAACCCCATTGAAGTCAATGGGGACCTGAACTTTTCAGCATAAAAATGACTGTAAAAAAGTCCTGGAAAGTGCCAGAGGGCTGCAAAAGGAAGTAAAATGATTTTAGAACAATAATCTGTCCCTTACAGCAACAGCAGGAACTTGACCCTATAGGAGTAGGTGATGATTTTAGAACAATAATCTGTCCCTTACAGCAAGAGCAGGAACCTGACCCTATAGAACTAGGAGATGATTTTAGAACAATAATCTGTCCCTCTAAGCAGTAGACTCTACCTATTCCAGTCAGATCGTTCTGTAATGCAGGATGAGATGTTATAAGATCTGCAACCTGTCCCTAAAAGCAGTAGTAGTAGTAATCTCTACCTGATCCACAATCAGATTGTTCTGTAATGCAGGATGAGATGTTATTATATCTGCAATCTGTCCCTCACAGCGCCAGCAACATCCTCTCCCTACCCTAGCCAGAGAGCATGTGACATGCAGCACTAAGTGACTCCAGCTTATAAAGAGGCTGGGTCACATGATGCACTGGCCAATCACAGCCATGCCATTAGTAGGCATGGCTGTGATGGCTTCTAAGGGCAAACCAGTGAAACGCTTGTTAATTGGTTGCCCTGCAGCTATTCAACAGGCGGGATCAAATGCCCGAACCCAGAACCCGAACCCAAACTTTTTTCAAATGTCCAGGTTCGGGTCTGCGTCACGGACACCCCAAAGTTCGGTACGGACCCGAACTTTACAGTTTGGGTTCGCTCAACTCTAGTAGTGAGTGTACAGCTTGTATAACAGTGTAAATTTGCTGTCCCCTCAAAATAATTCAACACACAGCCACTAATGTCTAAACCGCTGGCAACAAAAGTGAGTACACCCCTAAGTGAAAATGTCCAAATTGGGCCCAAAGTGTCAATATTTTATGTGGCCACAATTATTGTCCAGCACTGCCTTAACCCTCTTGGGCATAGCGTTCACCAGAGCTTCACAGGTTGCCACTGGAGTCCTTTTCCACTCCTCCATGATGACATCACAGAGCTGGTGGATGTTAGAGACCTTGCGCTGCTCCATCTTCTGTTTGAGGATGTCCCACAGATGCTCAATAGGGTTTAGGTCTGGAGACATGCTTGGTCAATCCATCACCTTAAACCTCAGTTTCTTTAGCCAGGCAGTGGTCGTCTTGGAGGTGTGTTTGGGGTCATTATCATGTTGGAATAATGCCTTGTGGGCCAGTCTCTGAAGGGAGGGGATCATGCTCTGCTTCAGTATCTCACAGTGCATGTTGATATTCATGGTTCCCTCAATGAACTGTAGCTCTCCAGTGCCGGCAGCACTCATGCAGCCCCAGACCATGACACTCCCACCACCATGCTTGACTATAGGCAAGACACACTCGTCTTTGTACTCCTCACCTGGTTGCACCACACGCTTGACACCATCTGAACCAAACAAGTTTATCTTGGTCTCATCAAACCACAGGACATGGTTCCAGTAATCCATGTCCTTAGTCTGCTTGTCTTCATCAAACTCTTTGAGGGCTTTCTTGTGCTTCATCTTTAGAAGAGGCTTCCTTCTGGGACAACAGCCATGCAGACCAATTTGATGCAATGTGCAGCGTATGGTCTGAGCACTGACAGGCTGTCCCCCCACCCCTTCAACCTCTGCAGCAATGTTGGCAGCACTCATATGTATATTTCCTAAAGACAACCTCTGGATATGATGCTGAGAACGTGCACTCAACTCCATTGGTCAACCATGGCGAGGCCTGTTCTGAGTGGAATCTGTCCTGTTAAACCGCTGTATGGTCTTGGCAACAATTCTTTTTTCAGATCCTTAGAGAGTTCTTTGCCATGAGGTGCCATGTTGAACTTCCAGTAACCAGTATGAGAGAGTGAGAACGATAACACCAAATTTAACACATTTGCTCCCCATTCGTACCTGAGACCTTGTAACGCTAACGAGTCACATAACACTGGGGATGGAAAATGGCTAATTGGGCCCAATTTGGACATTTTCACTTAGGGGTGCACTCCCTTTTGTTGCCAGTGGTTTAGACATTAATGGCTGTATGTTGAGTTATTTTAAGGGGACAGCAAATTTAGACTGTTATACAAGCTGTACACGCACTACTTTATATTGTAGCAAAGTGTCATTTCTTCAGTGTGGTCATATGAAAAGGTAGAATAAAATATTTACAAAAATGTGAGGGGTGTACTCACTTTTGGGATATACTGTATTTTAAAATGTAAGCAACCCAGGGAGGGAATCTCCTCTGTTAATAGAGGCCCTGTCCTGGGTGGAGGCCCTTAGTGAAGGTTCTGATTCTCTTATTTACCTACAGGTTTAGTGCAAGGAAGGAGGGGAAGGTAATTTCTCAAACCTCCCCCAAAATAGGACTACATGTGCCAGTGAGGTGCGCTTCAGTGCAAGAAGCATGCTGATAGGGGGAGAGAACAGAGTAACGGAGAGATGAGCTCATCAGTGTGCTACTTCTCCTTTCACTGCCCAGTCATGGGATAAAGATAGGGAGGGTACCTGTAAGTGAAAGTTAAAATGCAGTAGAGAAAACAATGTCCCCTTCCCTGGTATATAGTGCTCTGTGCTGTTTGTCAGTTATGGATAAATCTCAGGACTGGGTGAACAAGTAAGACATCTCCGTTACACTGCATGTATTTTTTCTGTGTGTATAGCTGTTTGCCTGGAGTTCAGCTTTAAACAGCACACAGTGGAAGGATTATGTAAAAAATATATCTGTTATTAGTTACCAGCATTTACAATTATTTGCTGCTTAGTCATTGTATCATAGAAAATCATATATACTACTGTCTGCAAAGCACCAGTGAATACAACATTTCCAGGCATTGCACAGAATGTAATTATATAATATATTCTCTGCATTTTAAACACAACTCTTCAATAAATATTAATTTAAGGCTAGAGGCAGTAGAAATTAAATCTAACAAAGGAGCTCTTTTTGTGTGCTGTGATCAATATTGGGAATAAAGGACAACTGCCAAGGTAAATATCTAAAATCCAGAAAAGAGACATGAAAATTTGGGAACTCTACTGAATACAATAGTATAGTCCCTTCAATAGAGTCCAAGCGGCTGTTTTTAAATAATACTGAAATATTTTTTTAGGTAAGTTAGTTATTAGACAAACATGATATTTGGACATAAATGGAAAGTGAATTTAACTTGGTCTTGTACTGTGGACAAGTTGTGGTGATTGGGCAGATTTCTTTTTCTGTACGAAACACACTAAAAAGGTGTTTTAACACTTGCTGCATTAAATTGGACTGTTAAAGCTTATGTTTAGTGAGGGACAGTACTTACAATAAAATAAAGTTGGCCCTTGTGATGGTGGTTGCTGCATTGCTTGAAATCCTCATTCCTCTTTCCCTCAGATACCCCTTATCTTCCAGTGTTGTGGGCATTAATATGAGTGGCTGCTCCAATCATAGATGTACTATTGCTTCCTGTAATGAAAAGCAACCTATGAATGGAAGATGGGCGGGTGAATGAAAGGTCTTCCTCCTCCATTCATAGAGTGCTTTTTATTGTGGGACTCAATAGTACAGTTTCTATGAATGGAGTATGAAGGCAGAAATTGCAGGCATAGTCAACACTTTCGACAACATGACTAAATACAGTGCTCCTGCACTGGTCCTGTGTGCACTGCTATTTACTGGCACTTATAAACACCGAAGCCCTTCTGTGTAACAAGTGACAGTGCTCCTGTTCAGGGACAAGGGAGAGCTGCTGAGCGGAGTGTGTTTATGGGCTGTAGGGAAGACATCACATGCTGAGTTGCAGCCTGGTGCCCGGATGCTGATGCCCCTCGCTGCTTGCTGCCCCTGCCAATCACTGGGGGGAGAGGCGGAGCTGCAAATGTGTGTGCTCAAATAAGACAGGACAGCTGCTGAGAAGTGATTTTTGCAGAGCAGAGAAGGTAGGCAGTAGGGTATGAGGGGTGTGCAAAGATGAGATAAAGAAATTGGCTGCAGACTCAGAGCTTAGCTGTTGAGGAGGAAGGGTTGGGGTGGGGTTTGGTTGTAAACTAGTGCATTCTGTGTGTAATACACTCCTAAACCCTGCATTTTGTGCGTAACGTGCTCCTGAACTATTCATTCTGTGCATAACCCTCTCCTGGACCCTGCATTCTGTGCGTAACACAGTCCTGAACCCTGCATTCTGTGCATAGTGCATTTCTGAGCCCTGCATTCTGTGCTTAACACACTCTTGAGCCCTGCATGCTGTGCATAACGCACTCCTGAACCCTGGACCCTATGTGGAATGTATTTCTTAAACATGCATTTTGTGTGTAATGCACTGCTGACCCCTGTATTCTGTGTGTTACACGCTCCTAAACTGTGCCCCTTGTGTTTAATATAGTCTTAAACCCTGCACTCTGTGCATAACACCCTCCATGCATTGTGTGTATTAAACACTTCTGAACCCTGCTCTCTGTAGAGTGCATTTCTGAACCTTTGCATGCTGCGTAGCACACTCCTGAACCTTGTACTCTGTGTTATGTACTTCTGAATCCTGTGTGCAATGCACATCTGAACCCTGCATTTTGTAGGTAGCACACTCCTGAAACCTGCACTTTTTATTTATAACTGCCCCTTTAGGGTTATCCCACTGTTATAATGCAGCATGGACAATGTCCCACTTGGCTACCCTTTCCCCCTTTTCTGAGAAAAAAATCCTGACTATATATATCTAAAGCCAATTTAAAGTGGTAGTAATAGTATACTCCGCATTTTGATTTTTACCTACAGGTAAGCTCATAATAAACCTTACCTGTAGGCAGCGTTGTATTTAGGTTTTGTGCTGCCCTAGGCCTGACTAAACTCATGCACCCCCCTAATTTAAATATTGGCCACCCTTTCCTGTCAAGGCCACACCCCTTCCTGTTTAAGACCCGCCCTGACATTCCCTAGTGGGGACACTAGTTCTGAGGGCCTTGGGGGGATTGGAATGGATTTCCTTAAGAGGTTTCCTCACACTTCCTGTTTGGATATGGGGCAGCACAACAACTCGTTGGTTGGGGCCCACCACCTGGGCCCTTTGGGACGCTCGGGTCCCCTACATATGTATGGGCTGTCCCCCTCTGATGGGGGCCTGCCGGTATTGTCATACCGGCAGCAAGTGCAGCCACTTTATGGGGGTGCCAGATCAGTTTGTCTCCCGGCCCAGTCCACCCAATATGACTAAAGGTGTAGTGCAAGCCATCGAGGACTCTTTTCGTGCTGCCCCCCCTGCAAAGTGCCGCCCTAGGCCTGGGCCTTGTTGGCCTAGGCCAAGATACAGTGTTGCCTGTAGGTTTAAATGAATATTTCTCCTAAATGTGCACCATTTAGGAAATATTTGCTTGTTTGGCAGCCGGTAACATCACCGGCACATGCACCCTGAAGAAACGGCATAGCCGTAGCATTCCTTCAGAGCACATGCATGGGAGTGACGTCATTGCAGCTCAGCTTTTCAAGCAGCCAGAGCCCGCAAACCCAGAGGGAAGAGTGGGTGAAGATGGGAGCCTCTGCAGTGCTGGAGGGCTCCGTTTCAAGGTAAGTCTTGCATAATGTCTACTTCAGTGCTTGCATCCTCAAGAATGCTTCCCAAAAAAAAAAACACTGTTTATTTACCCTCACAAGATGTGAACTGTTTGTAATGTAAATATGAAATTGTCTTACAAAGAGGTGGGAGAACACTAGCGTTAACTTTTCCCTAGGTCCACTGATTTCTTAAAGAGCCCACAAACTAGCATGAATCACAAGGAATATTAAAAGAGATACAAAAAAACTTTTCCCCTTTGACTGTCATTCTTCGTATGTAACAAGGATAAGGTCTACATTGAATATACAAATGTAATATTTGATTTACAAGCACTTACAGAGAAACCGCTATTAATCATATTCAGAGAAAAATGTGTACTGGTTTCCCTATATTCATTTAAATGAAGTATATTCTAGCATTATACTGTCTGGACACATGTCTCTCTGGCTCCAATGACTCATTTGGTTCATTTCAAAATGTACATTTCCTTTCTAGTACCATGCTACCATGTTAAACATTATATTAAATGCTGTAGTATTTCCTTTATCCCACTTTGCTTTAAAGGTACACTCTATACAGAACTGAAAGTATTCTGGGAGTGCAGTCTGTCTGCTTTCACATTTTATTTAGTGTACCAGTCCACCCCGCTCCCTTTTGTCAGTAATCTAGGAATTCTGGAATATGTGATGCTGAAACATGTACTGCATGCTAATTTTGCTTGTTAATATGCCTGGTAAAGTAAAAAGCAGAAAAAAGGAAGTGACATAATACATGGTACAGGAAGTATACCCCATACTACCCCTAAGCTGATGCTGGTCAGTACATTACACAGAATGCATAAGAAGGTACATTGAATGGCACAGCTATAGTGAACTGAGTAGCTTTAGTTAGCTCACTGATTATTTTCCCTTGTTGACCCGGTACAATGCTTGAGTCTAGAGCAGGGGTCTCAAAACGTTTCAGTATGAATGAGGGCCACATTATTTATGTTACAAATATTTGTGGACCAAAAATATCCCCTTTACATCAGAATCCCTCCTTACTTCAGGGTCCCCATTAGATTTCCTTTTACATCAGGGGCCCTTTCAGAGTCTCCTTTACATCAGAATCCTTACATCAAGGTCCTCATCAGAATACCCCTTTACAAGGTCAGAGCAGATTTGGGAGGGAGTGAAATGGAGACCTAATTTTTTTTATTTATTACAGGTACTTATATTGGCTGTCAACTTATGCAGTGCTTACATATGCATAGCTCCCAGCTGTCCCTGATTGCTTTGGACCCTGCTTTGAGCACTGGTCCAAATCATTTGGTGGGGGGGATTATGGTGTGGGGTTGTTTTTCAGGGGTTGGGCTTGGCCCCTTAGTTCCAGTGAAGGGAACTCTTAAGGCGTCAGCATACCAAGACACTTTGGACAATTTCATGCTCTCAACTTTGTGAGAACAGTTTCGGGATGGCCCCTTCCTGTTCCAACATGACTGCACACCATAAGCACATGCACATATAAGGCCCATAAAGACATGGATGAGTTTGGGGTGGAGGAACTTCATTGACCTGCACAGAGTCCTGAGCTCAAGCTGATAGAGTACCTTTGGGGTGAATTAGAGCGGAGACTGCGAGCCAGGCCTTCTTGTCCAACATCAGTGCTTGGCCTCACAAATTCTGGATGAATGGTCAAATATTCCCATAGACACACTCCTAAACCTTGTGGACAGCCTTCCCAGAAGAGTTGAAGCTGTTATAGCTGCAAAGGGTGGGCCAACTCAATATTGAACCCTACGAACAAAAACTGGGATACCATTAAAGTTCATGTGCATGTAAAGGCAGATGTCCCAATACTTTTGACAATATAGTGTATAAGGCACTTTTTATTTTTCACAAAGTGTTTCCCAGTGCTAAACCTTTCATCCAATTTCCATATGGCTGCATTTGCAATTTCCAAAGACCAGTATAAAGCAAAAGTAGTGGTAAAAAAAAATGCACTCAAGGTATTTTTTTTGTATAATGCCTCTTTAAGGGGGTGTGGCAGGGGGTGTGTCCTATGCCTACATACTTTTGCTAATAGGTGTATTTTGGTCCGATCTCAAAGGCTTCATGCACACAGGATGTTTAAAAAACGTTCTAAAAATGTCAGTAGCTTATTAGTGATTTTTTTCAGCGTTTACTATCGTTATATTACCGGTTACCAGTTTTGCTGGTCAGGGCTCCTTATTTACTCCAGAAAGTGACACATCCTCATCCATTCCCTTTTCCAGAGCCTTCTAGAAACTAAGGGGAGGAGCACCCAATGCAAACTCCAGCTCTTCCTGGGCCACTCCCCTGCCCAGATCAAAATATTCAGGCCTGCACTTATTGTCAGGCCTGACTAAATTTTCCTCTCCTAGCAAAAATCCACTACAAAAAGCACCTATTACTATGGGGGCGCTACAGTTACATAGTTAGTTATCCAGGTCGAAAAAGACACAAGTCTATCTAGTTCAACCAATAAAAAAATAAATAAAAAAACATACAATACATACACAATCCTATACCCACAGTTGATCCTGAGGAAGGCAAAAAACCCCAGCAAAGCATGGATCCAGTTTGCTACAGCAAAAGAAAATTTCTTCCTGATCCCCCGAGAGGCAATCGATATTCCCTGGATCAAGTTTACCTATAAATGTTAGTATCCAGTTATATCACGTAGTGAACAGTGTCTGGACAGAGTGGTCTTTCCCACACTGAGTCTAAGTAAAGAGATATAAACAGCAAAATGGAAAATATAATATAAATTGGATTATTGAGACACAACACTGTTTGTATTTAAAACATATTAATATTATTTATTTTCAAATATTCTCATAAAAGAAGCCATTTCTATCATATTTTACATATTATACACAGTATATTTCATTATATCTTTTCATGAGACAACACTGAAGAAATGACACTTTGCTACAATGTAAAGTAGTGAGTGTACAGCTTGTATAACAGCTTGTATAACAGTGTAAATTTGCTGTCCCCTCAAAATAACTCAACACACAGCCACTTGCCCACAGAGCGCAGAGACAGATGCGTCATCCGTCGGTTCAGCGTGGACCAGCGGAGCGATCCCCGCTGAGCAAACGGAGTCCGTTTACAGACAAGGCCGTGTGAAACCAGCCTTAATGTCTAAACTGCTGGCAACAAAAGTGAGTACATCACTAAGTGAAAATGTCCAAATTGGGCCCAAAGTGTCAATATTTTGTGTAGCCACCATTATTTTCCAGCACTGCCTTAAAGAGGAAGTAAACCCTGATGGGTTTTAGTTACTTTTTAGTTCCCTGCAAAGTAAAAACATCGGATACTAGCACATTATGTGACACTTACCTGCAAAGGAACCCCGCGCTGTCCCCACTGGAGGCTGCGTCCATGTTCGCCCCTCTTCTTTCCGTGGGCCGCAGACTCCAGCTTTGTGACTGGACAGAGTCGCCATGCATGCAGGAGCCACCAGTCGCGGCACTAGCTAGTGAAGAAACGGCACGGATGGACGTTTCTTCACAGTGCATGCGCCAATGACATTATTGGTGCAGTGCAAAGTAAATATCTCCTGAACGGTGCACGTTTAGGAGATATTTACAGTACCTATAGGTAAGCCTTATAGGTTTACCTATAGGTACAATTTAAAAAATTAGGTTTACAACCACTTTAACCCTCTTGGTCATGGAGTTCATCAGAGCTTCACAGGTTGCCACTGGACTCCTCTTCCACTCCACCATGATGACATCACGGAGCTGGTGGATGTTAGAGACCTTGAGCTCCTCCACCTTCCATTTGAGGATGCCCCACAGATGCTCAATAGGGTTTAAGTCTGGAGACATGCTTGGCCAGTCCATCGCCTTTACCCTCAGCTTCTTTAGCAAGGCACTGGTCATCTTGGAGGTGTGTTTGGGGTCGTTATCATGTTGGAATACTGCTCTGCGGCCCAGTTTCTGAAGGGAGGGGATCATGCTCTGCTTCAGTATGTCACAGTACATGTTGGCATTTATGGTTCCCTCAATGAACTGTAGCTCTCCAGTGCTGGCAGCGCTCATGCAGCCCTAGACCATGACACTCCCACCACCATGCTTGACTATAGGCAAGACACACTTGTCTTTGTACTCCTCACCTGGTTGCACCACACGCTTGACACCATCTGAACCAAACAAGTTTATCTTGGTCTCATCAGACCACAGGACATAGTTCCCTTAATCCATGTCCTTAGTCTGCTTCTCTTCAGCAAACTGTTATGCGGGCTCTCTTGTGCATCATCTTTAGAAGAGGCTTACTTCTTGGACTACAGCCATGCAGACCAATTTGATGCAGTGTGCAGTATATGGTCTGAGCACTGACAGGCTGACCCCCCCACCCCTTCAACCTCTGCAGCAATGCTGGCAGCACTCATACATCTATTTCCCAAAAACAACCTCTGGATATGACACTGAGCACATGCACTCAACTTCTTTGGTTGACCATGGCGAGGCCTGTTCTGAGTGGAACCTGTCCTGTAAAACCGCTGTATGGTCTTGGCCACCGTGCTGCAGTTCAGTTTCAGGGTCTTGGCAATCTTCTTTTAGCCTAGGCTATCTTTATGTAGAGCAACAATTCTTTTTTTCAAATCCTCAGAGTTCTTTGCCATGAGGTGCCATGTTGAACTTCCAGTGACCAGTATAAGAGAGTGAGAGCGATAACACCAAATTTCACACACCTGCTCCCCATACACACCTGAGACCTTGTAACACTAACGAGTCACATGACACCGGGGAGGGAAAATAGCTAATTGGACATTTTTTACTTAGGGGTGTACTCACTTTTGTTGCCAGTGGTTTAGACATTAATAGCTGTGTGTTGAGCTATTTTGAGGGAACAGCAAATTTACACTGTCAGAAAAAAGTAACCTTGTTCCTGGTCACTTGCTCACCAGTAGAGAAGTTAGAGAAGGATGATGATAATTACCCTGGAGCATGTATTTTCAAAAATAAGTCACATCTCTGCCCTGGCAAGTTGCTTTTAAACCAGAGTCTGCACTGATCACTTATTATTCGGGTCAGCACACTGTGCATATAAGTACCAGCTTTGTGTGCACTGTCTACATGAGAAGGTGTAATGTATGGACATATGTATGCATCTCCCAAACCTCTGCAGTGAATGAATGTTCTGCAGTCTGTGTCTGTGTTATTAATCAGTATGACAACCGTATTAATTTCATCTCATTTCAGGTTAAGAGCAGGAGGAAAGAACTCTGAGAATGTATTGATCTGATGCAGCAAATAAATAACCTACACTACTGTTTTATTGTTTTTTCCAATTCAAACTTAGATTCTAATCAATGAGATAGACCGGAAACTGTTTGTTCAATTTGTTCTATCTATCTATCTATCTATCTATCTATCTATCTATCTATCTATCTACATATCTATCTATCTATCTATCTATCTATCTATCTATCT
>BLSH010440646.1:693288-712216 GCA_018402905.1 Glandirana rugosa
CCTGGCCTCGGGAAAGAATTCTCATCATCCGTAAACGCGACCACTTTTGCGCAAACCAATCAATAAACGCCAATTGCGATTTTTTTTTATCGCAAATATGAGGAAGAATATAAATCGGCCAAAAAAAAATGTTTTTTTATATTTTTTTTTTTGGATTTGTATTTTAGCAAAAAGTAAGAAATTTGGGTTTTTTTGCAAAATTGTCGCTCTTCTTTTGTTTATAGCGGCGATCAGAAATGACGCAGAGGGGATCAAATACCACCAAAAGAAAGCTCTATTTGTGGGAAAAAAAGGACGCAAATTTTGTTTGGGTACAACGTCGCACGACCGCGCAATTGTCAGTTAAAGTGACGCAGTGCCGAATCGCAAAAAGGGCTCCGGTCCTAAAGCTGGAAATCCTTCCGGTCCTTAAGTGGTTAAAAAGTGGGAGGCACATATACAAACTGTTGTAATTCCTACACTGTTCACCTGATTTGGATGTAAATACCCTAAATTAAAGCTGAAAGTCTGCAGTTAAAGCACATCTTGCTTGTTTAATTTCAAATCCATTGTGGTGGTGTATAGAGCCAAAAAGATTAGAATTGTGTTGATGTCCCAATATTTATGGACCTGACTGTAGTGTATACCTCCCAACTTTTTGAGATGAGAACAAGGGACACCTATTAGAAAGAGTATGTAGGCACAGGACATACCTCATGCCATGCCCCCTTAAAGGAGAATTATATCAAAAAAATTGATAGGTTAAACCCACAAGTGCTTTTTTACCACTATTATTCCTTTATACTGGCTTTTGAAATTTACAAATGCAGAAATTTAGAAATTGGATAAAAGGTTTAAGGCCCGTACACGCGGTCCAATTATCAGCCGAAAATATTTGTACGACAGCCTGTCGTCTGATAATCTGTTGATTTTCATTTATCATCCAATAAAAGCTGGATGAGCCGACTAGAAAATTTATGTCTGCCGACAAGGCCACGTCCAATTTTTGGCATGTCTGTACAAACAAAAGTTGAAAGTAAAACACGCATGTTCAGAACCCAGGAACGACCCAGAAGTGTTCGGTCGTGTAAACACAAACTCAGTGGGAGGAACCCAAAGGGTGACGCACAAAGACTGAACTTCCTTTTTATACGCTCGTAGCACGTCACTACGTTCGCCTTTGTCAAACGATAATTTTACTAATGTCAGTACGCTAGACAAAATCACAGACAACCGATTTTGGGAAAAATTGGACGTGTGGTCGTACGACAATCGCAGCGTGTGTACAAGGCTTTAGTCCTAGGAAACACTTTTTGAAAGATAAAAAGGGCATTTTATATACTGCACAACTAAATAGATCAGACCAACATGAGGGACAAATGAGGAGGAAAGAGGGACAGGGGGACTTTGTCCCCAATCAGTGACAGTTCCTCAAAATCAGGGACAGTTGGGAGCTATGACATAAGTCCTACAGAGCAACTTCACCTGTGCAAAACACACCATATTCACAGAAAAATATATTTACACAATTTACACACACATATAATTGTGTTTGTTGTCACCATTGCTTGGGTGATAAAGTCTCCTTAGACTTAGACCCAAGCACACAATGCTACTTTCCTATTATTCATTTTCAGAAATTCCTTTGTCTATGTTCCTAAGTCTCCTGTATAATGTGTGACCAGGCTAATATGAGTCAGACATAAGAAATCCAGAGAATGGACACATTCCAGGATTATGTGATTCCAGGATGTGCGGTATTATGCCTTTGTTCATGCATGCAGCGCTCTTCACAGAAGGACATATTACCAATAATTGATAATGGCCCCAAGAGTTTCTGCTGAGGTTTGTAACTGGAAACCCATCTCAGCCTGCTGCAAAGCAAATGTGAATGCATTAAACCTGTGCAAAGGAAAATAATCCCACTTAAGTAAGTGAATAACAAAATATTTGTGTAAAAGTACATTACAGGGTAGGGTAGAAAGAAAACATCTTCTCTGTTATACTCAAACAAATAAATATCCAGGTATAAGAAACACAGTAGCAGAGAGGTGCAGGTATAGTTTAAATAGATAGCAATGAAAATAAATAATGAATTACTACAATATACAAAATAGATCATCATATGATTAGAACCCCAAACCACTGACAAGTACAGGAGTACCAAATGTCCATGTACAAAGCTGATCATGGATTTAAAGCGCACTTGTCATTGGAGAATTATGTTTAGCTACATTACTTTCTGTGCCGCTCACCCAAAGCCCAGATATAAAATTACAGAATACTTTTTTGACACTCTAGGGCTGTGCCTCAAACGCATTGAAGCCAGGCAACTAGCATTTTCAGATTAACCCCCATTCTTCTCTAATGACAGGCATATTTAAAGCCAGACTATTCTTACTTGAATCTCAGCCAGTGTTAATTTTGGCAGCAAATATCAATTTAATTTTAGTCTTAGTCTTTTGACTAAAATGCCATTTAAGTTTTAGTCCCGTTTTAGTCACCTGCAATTGTTTTAATTTTAGTCTTATTTAGTCAACTAAATCTGCATTACATTTTAGTTGACTAAAATGCCCTACATTTTAGTTTACTAAAATAATTTTATTTGACTAACATCTAATGGGTTTAGTTAAACTATAATGCATTATTTAAGCATTTCTCTAAAATTTCCAAACTCATTATATACTCCCGGAGTAAAAAATGATATGTTATTATTTATGGTATTAAGGTTTGAACAAACTCACAGATACAGATTTAGCCGCTCTGGATGGTCTGAGGAGGCCTGTAATGCTGCACAATGCTCTGGATGGTGGTCTGAGGAGGCCTGTAATGCATTTCACAGCACTCTGGATGGTGGTCTAAGGAGGCCTGTAATGTGCACAGTGCTCTGGATGGAGGTCTGAGGAGGCCTGTAATGCACACAGTGCTCTGGATGGTGGTCTAAGGAGGCCTGTAATGCACACAGTGCTCTGGACGGTGGTCTGAGGAGGCCTGCAATGCATGAAGTTCTCTGGACGGTGGTCTGAGGAGACCTGCAAGGCACAATGCTCTTGATGTGGTCTCAGGTCTGAGGGATGGCCTGTAATGCACAGTGCTCTGGATACCGGTGGTCAGAGGAGGCCTGTAATGCTGCTCAGTGCTGGTTGGTGGTCTCAGGTCGGGAGAAGGACTATCATCGGGACTCGGGAGGCCTGTAATGCACAGTGCTGCTCTGGTCTCTGGACAGTTGTCTGAGGTCTCGGGGGCCTGTAATGCTGTCACTTGCTTGATGGGAGCGGAAGCAGACGGAGCTCCATGGAAATCGTAAGTGAGTTGACAAGGGTAAACATCCCTGCCTCACGTTTTTATTTAGTTTTAGTTTGTTAACGAAAACGGAACTGATTTCTTTCATAGTTTTCGTTGTTTTGTTTTCGCAAAATGAAAATTTTGACAAAAAAACGTTTTTGTTGACAAAATTAACACTGATCTCAGCGTGCTTTGTGTATTTCTTCCAGATCTCTGCAATCATCCAGTGTAAGACTTTGGGGTTGATTTACTAAAACTGGAAAATGCAAAATCTGGTGCAGCTTTGCATAGAAACCAATCAGCTTCCAGGTTTTATTGTCAAAGCTTAATTGAACAAGCTGATTGGCTACCATGCACAGTTGCAGCAGGTTTTGCACTCTCCAGTTTTAGTAAATCAATCCCTATGCCTCTGTGCAGGGACTTACTGTAATAAAGACCGGTCTCTGTGGTTCTCTCTCCTTGTGCAAGGTTTCTGGTCTTATCTCCACCCCTTCCTGTAGTTTTCTGTCAGGTTTTCATTTCTGTGGGGAGATTCCCTTTCTCTAATTGTTCTGTGGTGGGATAAAACCAGTCATAGAACCTTACTGGTATTTTGTGACAGAATCTTTCAATTACATTGCATCCGGAAAGTATTCACAACTAGAGTTGAGCGAACCTCTGGAAGTTCGGGTTCTACTGGTTTGGCCGAACTTCGGGACAAAGTCCAGGTTCGGGTCCGGACAGAACCCGAACTTTGACCCGGACCCCGAACCCCATTGAAATCAATGGGGACCCGAACTTTTAGGCACAAAAATGGCTGTAAGAAAGTCCTGGAAAGTCCTAGAGGTCTGCACAAGGAAGGAAAATGGGAGTAAGGGTCAGACAAGTGCCCTACAAAGAAATGGGGATAGGGAAATAACTTAAAATAATAAAAAAAAAATAACATAAAAAAATCAAAAATGGAGGTGGATGTGGACTATCTTAAAACTGTGTGAGAAAAGTATAAATTAGCGGGGAGAAGCCATATCACTGTTCTAACAGTGATATGGCTTCTCCCAGCTAATTTATACTTTTATCACACAGTTTTAAGATGATTGTACATTCTACAATCATCTTAAAACTCTGTGAGAAAAGTATACATTGGCCGGGAGAAGCCATATCCCTGTTCTTAGAACATCTGCAAACTGTGTGTGAAAACTATCAATTAGCGGGGAGAAGCCAGATCACTGTTCTAAGAACAGTGATATGATATATCACTGTTCTTAGAACAGTGATCTGGCTTCTCCCCTCTAATTGATAGTTTTCACACACACAGAAGATAATTGTAGAACAATGATATCATATCACTGTTCTACATTATAGAACAGTGATATGATATCACTGTTCTACAATTATCTTCTAACTGTGTGTGAAAACTATCAATTAGAGGGGAGAAGCCAGATCACTGTTCTAAGAACAGTGATATCTCATATCACTGTTCTTAGAACAGTGATCTGGCTTCTCCCCGCTAATTGATAGTTGTCACACACAGTTTGCAGATGTTCTAATGGCAGGGATATGGCTTCTCCCGGCTAATGTATACTTTTCTCACACAGTTTTAAGATAGTCCACATCCACCTCCATTTTTGATTTTTTTATGTTATTTTTTTTTTTATTATTTTAAGTTATTTTCCTATCCCCATTTCTTTGTAGGGCACTTGTCCGACCCTTACCCCATTTTCCTTCCTTTTGCAGACCTCTAGGACTTTCAAGGACTTTTTTACAGCACTTTTCAGAACTCTTAGTAAAATTACCAGAACCCCGGACCCGAACCTGGACTTTTTTTGAAAAGTCCGGGTTCGGGTCCGGGTCCCGGACACCCAAAAGTTCGGTACGGACCCGAACTTTACAGTTCGGGTTCGCTCAACACTATTCACAACGCTTAACTTTTTCCACATTTTTAATTTAATCCACATGATTAACCACTTAGAGATTGTCCACCACATATATACTGTGGCAGAGTGGCCCTATTGCAGGAAACAACGCACCTGTACATTGTTTCGTGCATGTGGTACTGTGGGCTCGTGAGCACGCCCGCTGCATGCCAGGGGAGCGCACGTGGGTCCGGCGGACTCGATGTACGCTGGCCACCCGCGATCACTCCACATAGAGGCAGAACGGGGATCTGCCTATGTAAACAAGACAGATCCCCGTTTCTGACAGGGGACAACACTGAGATCGTCTGTTCTTAGTAATCAGGAACAGCGATCTCTGTGTTGTCCCAGTGAGACCACCCCACACTATGTACAGCACACTGATGGTGTCACTGCTACTTTTTTATGATAATATCTGGATTTTCAAAGACATTGGGTGCACACAAAGTGGAAAATATTCTTTATGGCAATTGAGAAATATATTTATTTGAATGTTTTTACATGCAGATCTCAGTAATGACATCTTAGTATCTTTTCTTTATATTTGTAGGCTGGGAAGATTATTCTTATATATCGTAACTTCCCTCTCAAGATAATAAAGCGATTTTTTATCTGGAGCATCTTGTTGGTGAGTTTTTCAAAGCCTTTAAATGTTTGTCATGTCAAGCTGTCGATTTTGTATCCAGTAGCCATCATACTGATCCAAAGAAAACAAGTATGATTGTGTCCAGGGCTTGATTAAAAGTCCAAGGAAATTGGAGTTGGGATTTAAGGAACCTGTGAGGAGAGAAATAAGGGGGTCAGTAGAGTAGAAAGTCCCAGACCTGAATGTTTGCGCCATGAAAGTATTGAAACAAATATGCGTGCAGGCGGGTAGTTCTTTACACTGCCCCAGCTGGCAAGGTGGGAGTTAATTGTGTTTCCTAGGTCCTTCTTGGTGGGTTTTTTTCTGGGATGGACCCCCAGGTCCTGTGTGCTAAAAAAGGGACAAAGGCCTGAAATTCCCGTTTTTTTTCTGGTTTCTGTTCAGTTCAGTTTCGACCTGTCCCTTTTGGTCGGACCTGCTCACTGTCATTGCCAGAGTCTAGATTTCCAATGTCATGCTGAGGTCGATGTTCCCACTTCCCAGGAGGATTGCTGGGACTTGGGGCTACCACAAGCCTGAGTTAGGGATTAGGGATGTTAGGGAAAAGACTGCATTTCATTTTGGACTGTTGCCTGTATATGTGATCATGTTAATTTATTCAAGTAGAGTTTAAAACTTTGCCTTTGCCTGGTCTGAAGTTACTAAAGGGGTGTCATGCAAGTAACTGGCACACATAGCTACACTTTGGTCACTAAACACATTGGGGTATGAAGATAATGGTACCCGAGTTAATGCAGTGTGAAGATATTGTGGTTACCAAGGGTAACAAAGGTCTCTCTAACAGCCTGTCATAAGTGTGTACATGTGAGAGCTGAAAAAGCCTCTTGTAGCGAGGGAGATGGTGTTGGCACTCCTTCAGTAGCAATCCATCTCCTATAACAAAAGGAGCAGATTTGCACCACCAGGCTCTCATCCTGTACATAAGTATAGAAGAGGAAGAGTTAAAGAAGTTCACGCATGGAGTCCGTGCTAGGTGCATGGTGAGATTCCAAACTATTACTGAGAGTGAGGTAGCGGTAATATGCTGGACAGGTGGAAAAGGCGAGGGCTCTGCATGAACCTCCTGGATGCACAAGTGACCGTGGTTAAGTTCAGTAACATTAAAAGATTTTTTTAGAGTCCAGTTGTCTGTTCAAGTAAAGGTACTCCCCTGTATAAGGTGCCTAATGTAGCCCAGAAGAACCCACCCTTGCTGGGCGCTCAACGAGGAGAGAAACATGGAGGATGTGACCACCACCCACGCGCCCTACCCTTACATGCATAGCACAACCCTGAAAGTTAAATCTTTAAGAATTGTTTGGTAATAACAAGTTATATATTTATGTCCTGAAAGGTTTAACTTTAAGGCTAAATGCACATGGGCAGAAAAAATCTATGATTTTAGAAGCATTTTTCTTTTTTATGCCTTTGAACACAGCTTAGTATAAGCCAATGTGTCCATGCATATTGTTGCTCTTATATTCATATTTTAAAAAATGCCCCAAACCTGCATTCAGAGAGAAGAAGTGTACAGGTGTAATTTACCCACATGTGCGCATAAACGTGGGCGTATGCACGTAATTTGAGCCTAGTGGCTACAACAAATGAATATTATAGCTACTAGAATGAAATTATGTGCGTACACCTTACACAGATAAGCACGCATTCATACACTTCAGATAAAGCATTTTTTACACAACAGCTCCTGGCAGAAAGATAAAGAGTTAATGGGCATAATATGCCGATGTGCATGTAGCATTAGATGAAAATATGGCATAGTCAGGGGTATTGCTAGCCCCTGGCACCCACTGAGTGCTTCAGGTCACTTTTAAGATATACAGATGATACAATATATGCATGATACAATTGTGAAATATTGTATAGTTTATTTTTCAATTCATCTATTAATTGTTTATTTATCACCATGATGTGACATTGTAGTTTTTAGATCAATTCATTTCTGTTCAGTTATAAAGATTGTCTTGTATGGTCACCATGATATCCTACCAGCTCGTCAACATTTGAATCTATGTGCACAGATGTCCCCCTGGTCTACTAAGACCCTAGAAACGGCCCTGGGTATAGTCCAGTTTAATTTAAACATATTATAAAAGAAAGCATATTCCAGCATTTCACAGGTATAGATCGGAGATATACTCAAATTTTATGTCAAATGTTGGGGTCTAACCCTCAAAATGCCTCCCAATCTTTAGAGAAGGGACCTCCAGTGGGTGATCTTTACTTCATCCCATAATCCCCAATCCCCAAAATGTGTGTCCTGGACAGGAGGATAATGCCTGTTACTTCTGCCCCAAAGATACAGATGGAAGTAAGTGGTTATCTTCCCAATATGAAAAGTATTCACCCTCTGTCACTAGAACACGTGTCCCCACTGGAAGATGTCCCCTTTACTTGTAATGATAACAATAGCAGACTTTAGGCTTCCCCTTCACCTTCTCTCTCACAGACAATGATCCCCCAGACAAATAGCAAAGGGTGGTTCTCCTCAACCGGGACACCAAAAAGGGTGTATAAAAATCCCCATTGAATCCTAAACTTAAAAACAACGTTTTTTTTTTTTCCTTCCACTTCAGAAAACACCGTCAAGATACTAAGCAGCTTGAGGATCATTCACTGTCTCTAACAGGGTCTTACATCATCATGGTGTTTATATATATATTTATATTCTTTGGTTCTCCAAATAGAAAAAAACAGTATTTGCAATACAATTTGCGGTTCATTATCCACATATCCCCCTCCCATCTCTAACCCCTCTCTGTTATATAGTGTAGTTACAGCAATATTATAACCGCTAACCCTGCCACTACCAACTACTCCTCTATATCCATCTCCCGCTACCCTCCCTAAACATAAGCTATGTTATCTTGCTCTCAATCCACCCCCCCCCCAAAAAAAAAAAAAAAAACGACAACCCTCAGAAAACGTTTTGGCTGGAGTTATAGTTTAGTGTAGGTCCCTTTTAATGCTTGAGAAGATATGAATACAGTATATTTTTGATTATTTTAAAGCTTTTTGATGCAAATCACTATTTAGGCAATGAAAGGGTTAATAACAGACTGTGAACTGATTTGCTTTCTTAACCTCAATCCAGCTCCAGTGCTCCTTGAATTATTGACATACAACATGCTAACGTTTGTCATTGTCAGTATACGGATACAGCCGCAGTAATCCTGACCCGCATGTGTTATGGTCCATTGATATTTTCTTTCCTTGACCTCATATATAAAGTATGATGACTATTAATTTGTGGGTCCTCTAACCCCTTTTGCCTCATTAAGTTGCAGTGTCACACACAAAGCAGGTAATATGAGAAGAGTGCGATGTTGCTTTCTCAGCCTCTTTTCCAAACATCAAGTCCACTTCTTGGCATGCACAGGGGAAAACGCAGGTGATTCTGAGCGTTCATAGCAATGTAATGTGTATTTATCAGACAGCCTGACCATTTCTCCCAGGCAAATACCGCGGGACCTTTACTTTCCAATTTCCTGTTTAAAATCGCTTTTTCCCCTAGCTATTCATTACTTCATTTCAATTCCAATGTGTCTTGCTGGCTTTTTTTTAATTATTCAACCTAAACAGCTTGTACATACTTGACTATGGATTCAATAATTGGGGTCAGTGAAGGAGCAGGCCCCCCTTATGTGCACCTGTCTGGAGTTCAGGGTCTCCTTTCTGTAAATGATTCTACTGTCACATAATAGTGTAAAGCCACTTAAAAGAGCCAAGTTATGCTGCACTGATGGCCTATTCTGTCACTAAGTCCAATTTAGATTTTTATAAAATGTTCTGAATACTAGTTCTGTCAGCACAATATTGGTGCTTCTCCCCAGTCTGTCATTAATATATTGACACATCATGTACAGAAGGGTAGTGGAAATGAGGAGAACTGGATCTCATAATAATAGGATCCTAATTATGTAGACCATTGATATGTGAATACTTCTTTAGGCTACTTTCTAAATTACTGAAGGCCTGGTGTGAGTTCAAGTAATAACATAATAGAAAAACAAGGATGAGAGTACCAAATTGAGAATATTTGTGCAAATCAGAACTATTTATTATTGCATTTACACACATTTCAGTAGTCCAAAAAGGCTTCCTTCATCAGGGCCTTATGAAATGAGCCTTTTGAAACCCCCAAATGGCTTGGCTTGTACAGGGCTTATAGAAAGTATTTATCTCCTTTTGATTTCCTGATTTGACACTAAGGGGTTGATTTACTAAAATCGGAGAGTGCAAAATATGGTGCAGCTTCCCATGGTAGCCAATTAACTTCTAACATCAGTTTGTTCAATTAGGTGTTGACAACAAAAAAAACTTGGAAGCTGATTGGTTTCTATGCAGAGCTGTACCAGATCTTGTACTCTCCAGTTTTAGTAAACCAACCCCTAAATGTTTTCAGAAATATAAATTATCTACTTTTTGATACATTACCTGTTGCTGTTGAATAACTTGGTTATTAAAGCATATGTAGCGGGTATCAGCTGCCTCCTCTGCCCGCGCTCTTTAACTCCCCCTGCTGGCTCTCCCCACCGAGAGATGACAGAAGCGGGTCCTAGGAGGGTAGACTGTGACGCCCCCTCTCAGTTCAGGACTGAGCTGCCGCTGTTAGTAAACAGTTTTTGTAGCCCAGGAGAAGCTGAGAAGTTGATACATCTTCACCCCTCCCTCTCAGCACTGTGTTATGGACATATAGATTACTGCCTTTTCTATGCTTACAGTTGCTAAATATTGAAGGTTGTCATGTTTAATGTATTGATTCTCTGCATCAAGGTTTAACAGTGCTGTGAGTTCTCATGTGTGTTAAACCGTGATAATACATTCAACTTGTTTATCGCTGCCAGGTGTGTGTCTATTTTCCTTTGGTGACAATTCACAGGCAGGATAATGATATTTTTCTCTTATGTCCTTAGTTATGTTTGCAGTGCTTAATTTTATTTAACCATGTGTGCCAGAGGGGCTGAGGTCATTCTTGGAGTTGAGGCCTAGATCAGAGAACCCAAAATCACCAAGCAGCTCCTTCAGGTGTGGTGCTACACATATGTTCCAAATTTTGCTGTTTGTTCAGTCTGGTACCCATTGTGTAACAAGACTTTGAGTGAAGACCCACCAACCTTCAATGTCAGAGCCTCAAAATTAGGTAACATAGCACTAGTTGTCAAAAAGTGGGTCCGACTGCACCTAAGTATACCCAACCATTTATATCAAAGCAGTTGTAGTTAAATAGAAAATTGTTCCCAACCTAATAAATATGATTATTAGCAGTCCTCCGAATGTCAGATTTATTTTTTTACTTTTTACACCATCCTTATGTGCTTTTTTGGTTCATACTATGATACCCTATTGCATCACTTCCTTTTGTAAAGCCAATCTTTGAAATAGAATCTTGAAATTATATGGGCCATTACGTTACATGTACTGCCAATAAAAATGGATTATCCATGTTCATAAAATGCTATTTTTGAAGATGTAAGGTCCGGTGCTTTCGTCTTCATTCTCCTTTTACTAGATAATGAGCTATTGACCCAGAACAACTATGCTTCGAGTGAAGAAACATACATGTTCCTAGTCAGAGATAAAGAATTTAGGATGAAGATGAATGTTGGAATCATTAAATCTGGGAGAGTGGGTCTATAATGTGCAGGATGGAAATTATAATCCAGACCTGCACCATCAATAAGAAGTTGACTATATCAGGACCTATATTGCTTTCCTGATATATTCACTTTGGGGTTGTCTCCCACTCTAAAATTGTGATAGATTGTGATAACCCAACATGCGTCGCTGTGTTTCTAACCACCACTGATCCAATAGCCTCTTAGGGTTCAGACATTGACCCTGATATCAGAAGACTTGTTTCCTTTTCCCTGTTTGATTTTCCCTCAGTTATATATGTGTTGTTAACTATCTTTGGTTTTTGAATGGGTTAAACATGTGTGTTAACTGTATGGATATTGTTAATGTGATATGATTCTGCATCATGATTTAATGGGGGGGATTCACAAAAACTGGAACACTCAGAATGCAGTTTTGCATGGTAGCCAATCAGGTTCTAACTTCAGCTTTGACAATATAATCTGGAAGCTGATTTGTTACTATGCACAGCTGCACCAGACTCTGTGTGCACCAGTTTTAGTACAGCTCCCACAGTAAGTCAAAATTAACGAGGACCACCTAGACAGCCTCTGCACATGGTTTTTACCCAACAGCCCCAATCATTCCCATCCTGGGAAAAGGATCAATGTTTCACTAGCAGAGCTCAGTGATACTATTCCAAAAGTAAGGCCTGGGTATATGCTTTCACACTCCAGCTTGCACAAAGTATAGAATTTCCAGTGTTGTATAAAATCAGACAATTGTTTCCTTAAATGCCTAATAGCACCTTCCCATTCAGATATATATGAGAAATCATAACAAAAGACTAAAAATGAGACTCCAGGATAGCAATATATTTATTTAATCATATAATATAGCAATATGATTAGTTAATTATTCAATATCATTAGTTTTGTTGCAAATCTGTAGTGGGGTTGGGACAGCATGGGGGAGTACAGCTTTCTGTGTAGTGTCTGTGAAGTATTAACAATCAAATTTCTAGAATGCATTTTTGCCAGGTGTTTGAAGAACTCAGCACTAGCATGTATTAGATAGAAAACTTAAGCTGGTCATACACTCGTAAAAATTGAACAAACTATCGTACGAACATCTGTAAGAAAATTTTTAGTACATTCGATGACAAATGTTTGAAAGTATTTTATTTTAACACTGGATTCTGGAATGAACACTACATCCAGAACTAGTAACTCTTCATCCTGCTTCTAATCTTTCACCATTGCAGTCAAAAAAGAATGTCAATTTGACTAACAATTAGAAAATTGAACAAATGTGTCTTGTAACTGACCGGCTCCCCTTGCGGTTGAGTGCAAAGTTCCCCTAAAGGTGGTGACAGAGGGTGCTATGCCCAAAAAAACACGGGTTGCCAGTGATGATGTTTCCTGATGGTGCCAGATGAGAGGACACCCCAGAGCAGAGAAGCTAGACACAGCAGATGATTCTCTGGAAGAACTGGTGGATCTTGACACTTGGGTAGAGCAGAAAGTGAAGTCAGAAGCAAGGGCCAGGGGTCAAACACAGGACGTCAGTCGGGGCAGAGGCAGAAGCATGGTCAGGATCAAATCAGGGTCAAACACAGGATGTCAATTAGGAACAGAGGAAGGAGCAAGTCCGTGGACCAAGCTAGAGTCAGAGCCAGGAGAGAAGCCAGAACAAAACAGGGATAGGCTGGGTCGGTAACGTGTAATCAAGCAGAAGAACAAGGCACAGGAACACAAGATGCAAAGGCTGATGATAATCCAGCAATTGATGAGGAGAAATGCCGTCCTTATATAGGCCACTGGATGCTCGCAATTATCACACTTTGCGTGCACCAATGCGCTGTCCCACACACAGATTCCCCACTATGTGCCGTTCACCTATGTGCATGCACGAATTAGCGCGGCCACACTGGGCATTGCCATATTTGCCAGGTCTTCTCCACATCTTTCCCTGACAAAATGTTTCCTAGAATAAAACATTGCAAATGAAATTCTCCTAATTTGTGGCCAGCTTGACACCTAGAAGTTTTTAGGAAGTCTTCTGTAAGCCAGGCATGATGGCAAACAAAGGCTATAGGTGACTTAAACAAAAAACTGCCTGGTACAGGACTTTAGAATCCATGTCAATGGGCCAAGAACACTAACTATTATCTAATATGATTCACAACTCTGGCATAGAATCTTTTTTATTTTTTGTGGGGGAAAATGGAGGGTGTAATTTCAATAAAACAAATCACTAGAATTTGCTAGTCAAACCATACCAAAGTCATACCAGCAGAACACTAGGGGGGATTTACTACAACTGGTGAACTCAGAATCTGGTGCAGCTCTGCATGGTATCCAATCAGCTTCTAATTTCAGTATGTTCAATTAAGCTTTGACGAAAACAAAGTTGGAAGCTGATTGGATTCCAATGCAGAGCTGCACCAGATTTTGCACTTTCCGGTTTTACTTAATAAACCCTGCTATGTAGCTAAAGTGTTTATTATATGTAGCTGTTTAGAATGGTGCCATGAATAATGGCCATTCCTAGTCAAATTGTTGGATGGTAGTTTATCTTTTGTCCCTTTTAGATTATGGCTAGCTCAGTATAAAACAGCATTGCTTACAAAGGGTTAATCCAGAGGAAGCATAAATAAAGCATTGAAGCACCATTTGCAAGTACTGATGGATATCACTGATCTCCACTTACATGTCTTTCTGTAAATGCTTTTAAGTAAAGTGTCTTTTACTACGTTTCACTCACTTTCTAATTGGCGAAGTGAACCAATATTTCTAGTGTGTTTCTCTGTATTCCTGTTACACGAATATGTTTGTTTTGGTCTCCCTGGTCTATGTTCAGATCTAAGATAGCAGTAGAGGTGCAGATCTCCTTACATACACTAGAATTGGTTGTAAGCAAATTATATTATTTTACTTTTTAAACTTTCTATTCCATATAAACACATAGTACTGAGCCATAATAGAAGGAAACAAGTGCTTAACAGAATATTAATAATAATCATAATAATATTCAATAAAAACTTATATACATAAATATTGCTAGTAATTTGTCATTTTTTTTTGGTTGTTGCACTGCATGCATAGAGCAGGCCACTTATATCTATGGGTTACTCTATGTGCAACAAATGTGGCAAAGAAGCTCATGCTCCTTTATTAAGCCTTGATATTTGTGGTTTTAACCAGGCATTTTGCCGCAAACATGACTTTTTTGCACGTTTAGTGAACACACACAAAATAACTTAATATTGAGGTATTTAATGATGACATAAACATCATTTTACACATGTAGCCATTGCCATCAACATGTAAAACAAAAGGAAGTTATGGGCAGAGGTCTTAGATAAGGCGAAACCTTACTGGTCAAAGCCGTACATTTATTCAAGTCATTTCTACTTACCATGTACTTATTCAATTTTTATAAATAGCTAAGTGATCTCCACAGCTACAGTGTCAGCTGAATATGATAGTCTGCTGGACAAGCATTTGCTGACCGTTATGCAATGATTTATGAAAGCCCCTGATAAAGTTTAATTATATCAACCATTCATTCAGGTTTACAAAAAATCCCATTTTTTTATGTACAGGTGTACTTTTAACTAAACGTTCATATTAAATTGCACTAAATTCTCCCACCACCCAGCTCCCTACTTACCGTAGTGTTGCAACAACCTTCTCTGCTAATTACAACCTGTCCAATGAAGCGTTCACACCACTTTCTACCCCTGCGTTCACATTTATATAATAGGGCAGTATATCAAGACTTGAGGTTCTCAGTATCTGCTTCATTCAAGTCAATCAGGATTCCAGCGCTCTAAAAAGATTAATGTTGAATTTCTGGTCATCTGCCAAGCATCATGGTTTCTTCTGTTGGCCCTTACATCACTGCGGGGCAATGTAGGGCTGCTGAAACTGGGGGGCTGGGCATTCAACACTCCTAGAAGTGTTTCAAATGAAGAGGTTCCTTGGGGCACCATAGTTCTTGCAGACAGCGCAGATTGTCAGCAGAGGTGATGGAACAGGAAAGTATGATATCTCTTTAAAAGGGACTTTTTTCAGTACTTTTTAATTTTGTGATAGCAGATCTGTTCATAGAAAATTTGAAGGCTGCCAGTGTTGACCTCTCCTTATGAAAATGCAAGTTACCTGACTCTCATGCTTTAACACTTTCTTCCATCAGGAGTCCTAACTTCTTTCTGACTTTCTAATTTGCATGCTTATTCCAAAGTCAGAGTCAGCATGGTAAATGGTTTAAATTTGGAAAAGCATATCACCAAGCACAGCCCCATATTTTCCTCAGTACAGGTTTCCTTTAATAAAATATGCCCATCTCTGTACCTAACAAAACAAACAATTTTTCCATACTTGAATGAGATCTGTAATCTGAATTACTGAAATAACTCCATGGATGCTTAAAGGGTTAAAATCTAGAAAGCAAGTCTCTTGGACAAAGCCAGGTACCTGCCGGGTCTTGTAGGATCTTTTCTACAAATTGCTTAGTGAATTTATGGCACTGCTAGACAACAAAAGCTATTGATCAGCAGACAGAGGACTCCATTTTTCTAAAGTTAATCAAGTCCAGCGTTTGATATTCAGCTTCCGAACTGTCAAGGAGAAATGAAAGCTAAAGGATCATAAATAGCCAAGTTGGCAGCTGAATCAGAACTCCTAATGTGATTTTCCATATTGCTAGAACAGTGCTTGTTCTAGAGCTTATATTTTCTAAGGCCTTTGGCCTCTGTGGTCTTTTATGTTTAACTTGTGGGGGCATCCTGAATACACATGAGTTAGGCAGGATTTCCCTTATGGTGAGGCAAAATACTTTGCTAGCAGCAAGGACACCCTACCACTCCTCCAAAACCTGACAGCCCCATAAAGTGCTCAATAAACAGGTAGCGACTGGCTACCACTAATAAAGGGAATTTTTGAAAGGTCAAAATGGTTTAGTTTGGCACTATATACAATGAAATGTATTCATATATGCCTCTAGATCTGGGAACAATATGGGTCAAATGCTCTGACACATATGATTTATGTCAATGATGTATGTTCTAGTTTTTGTTACAATTTTCAGGAATGAATTGTTATAATGTTCAGTAGCCTAAAAAAGTTAAGATGTCTATGTGTGAAGAAAGAACTACATTTTCCTGAAGAAGTATATCACTCGATGCTTCAGATCCCATTGACCTCCGGTCACACATCTCTCCAGTGTTCATAGGAGCTAGAACTCTGCTCCTAGAGGTCTTGAAATATATTGCACTCCAGTAATGTCAACAATCTACTCAAGGAAGGCTCCCCAACGCCACTTGATTTCCACAATACACTAATTGCTGTTTGCAGCCCATCCACCCAACGGTGGCACAGCATGGGAGAAGGACCACTTTCTCCCCCTTCTGCCAGAGGACTGGGAACGTATACACCTAAACATTCAGAAAGGCTCGATCAGCATGTCAACTCAAGAAAATGGATATAAAATCCAGGTGCGTTGGTACCGAACTACACAAATTCTGCTGGAACTCCTTCTTAGGGGTTAAAAGCTGCCGCCTGAATAGCGGTAAAGCACCGCTAAAACTGCCACCCTCCACCGCCCCAATGTGAAAGGGCTCTTAGATTTCACCCAGCTCAATTTCTCCTGCACCACTCCTTACCACATAAAACCTACTTCAAATCCATGGTCATGCACATGGTTATTGTTGGGAAACTGTGCATCCCAACTCACTGGGGTACCCCCCACCCCCCTACAATTGAGGAATGGCTCACTAAGACACTCAAAATAGCTGCAATGGAGGATCTGATCTGTATAGTCCGAAACTTTCCTACGAAATTCTCTACCAAATGGGCCTGCTGGACTCACTTTCTGATGACCACAGAATACTCCTGCCTGACAATTCCCCCTGCCCAGCCACCAAACAGTCTCACTCTATGATTAGATCCCACCTCAGCTTGCATTGGTATTAACTGTAGTAACAATTCTGACCTTCAGGCTTAACCTCCTGTCAGGAACATCCCCGTTTGCTTTGCTTCCTAAGCTGGGGCCAATCACTCTCACCAAAAATCTTAGGGGTAAGTAAGAGACGGCACCCTCCCTTCCCTCCCCCTTTTTTTCTCCCTCCTCCTCCCCCTTCCTTTCCTTTGCTCCTCATGTTCAAAGGACTTTGTCCACATATGGTCCACCATACTATTCTTTAAACGCAGGCTTACCATTATCCCCCCTCCCCGTACGTGTACCCTGAATAACACCTTTTCAGACAGAATTGATAGACCTGCACGTGAATTTGGTTCCCCCAATGCTACCCCCAGCTTAACCTCTCGATCCACAGGCCCTGAAGTTTAAGCATAATCTTATTCCCTTTTTAGTGACCCGGGTCACCTTGTTACCCGGTGTTTACTTTCTGAAGAGTTTTCTGTATGCAACATAAATGGAAATCTCTCCCAACAAGGTGGGACTTCCTACGTTTTTTTGATTGTATATGTACATAATGTTTGACCTCTCCTGCTGAGGTACAATGATTTTTGTATACTTATATATGACTATCCATGTTCTATATTTGTCTTAATTTTTTTCCGTCATAAAAACGTTTGTGGAAAATGTATCACTCGATACTTTAGACCCCATTGACTTCCCATTCCTCTCTAGCGCTCACAGACATTAGCACTCAGCTCCTAGTGGTCTTGGTGGTTTCTTGCTTCTCCCTGACTCTTCACCATAGACCGTTAGGCTGACCCTTCCTGCTGATCCTGCATAACCCTCCCCTCTCTCAAGCCTTAAAACTGTACTCCAGGCAGACATTATAAAAGGCACACATTAATGCAGCTCTGTATTTATTAATGCATCATTAAATGTATTTGTTTTATTAAATACAAGCAGTGTAAGTACTTGAATTTGAGCTGGTATAAGCTTTCTGCAGTCTCTGTACAACAGGCATCACTAAATGGTGGCATCCTATAGATCCCTATAGATCCTTCTGGCACTGTCATTCTCACAGCAGGCGGGAGGTACAGCAAATCTTGATGGAGGTAGGGAGTTTTTCCAAGTTAAGAAGTGGGTGATCCCTCCAGAGCTGCACCTCTCATCCTCCACCCTGTGAAGGGAAGGGGGAGGGGGGGTTGATGTAAGGAGGTTAGGACACTGCTGTGAAGTGGGGGAGGTTTGATGTGATGGGGCTAGGACACTGCTTTGAAGGGGGACATTGATGGGAAGGAATTTAGGAGACTTCTGTGAAGGGAAGGGGAGTTGATGTTAAGCAGGCTGGGGCGCTGCTGTGAAGGGAGGGAGGGAGCTAAGTAAATGACAAATTATTGGGAAAAAATCCTAGCATGTCGAACGTATTCATTTTAAGCAAGTATCTATCAAAAACGTTGAACTTTGGGGCTGTTCCAACAAACATATACACTTGCAATCAGAAATATTCAACCCCCTCACCTCAATAGACAATACAGTGATGTTGATGAAAGATAATGAAAATAAATGAAAAAAAAAAAAAACTTGTGAAATAACAAACAATATTTATTGATACATATTTGAGTTATTT
>BLSH010440646.1:717819-731259 GCA_018402905.1 Glandirana rugosa
GGCCTCGGGAAAAACGTTAAACCGTGAAGCGGCGAAGTTTACCATTAACGCGCCAGTACGTTACGTCATCGGTTTGCTTTAAACGCAGGAAAAAAAGGGTGTTTATCTCGAAAGAAAACCACCATAAACAAGTGGTGACGCGAAAAATTAAAAACGCTATATTTGTTTTTATATTGCCTTTAAAACTTTTTTTTACTATAAAAGTTGAAATACAATAATGTTTTTATGTTATTTGATTTAAAATCAGTATTTAAAAACGGTTTTACGTAAGTCGGTGTACAGAGCCCATTTTTTTTTCGGTTTAGCGCATATAAATAACGAAACGCGTTTTCAATATCGCAGACTGCATTGCATGACCGCGCAATTACCATTTGAAGCGGCGAAGTGCCAAATTGCAAAAAGGGCTCCGGTCCTAAAGCTGGAAATCCTTCCGGGGCTGAAGTGGTTAAATACAGCAGTCTGCCAGCAGAGCGGAGGAGAAGTCGGGTGGAAGTGTGGAAGATGTAGCATAGATGCCGTGGAGGCCTCTACCTGGGAGGGAGCCCCCAGTCGGGGGGAGTGACCTTGAGGCCTGGAGACCGGGGTGCAGCCAGGAGTGGAGTGGAGTCCTGGAGCAGCACAGGGGAGTAGGAGAACAGCAGAGGTGCTACTGAGAATACTTTAAAGTATCCGCTGGAGTGACAGAGCCTGGGAGTTAGAAGAGAAATGCTTCAGCAGGCTGGGAGAGGAATAGTGGACAGTCTGTGGAAGCCTTGGGAGCCAGTCAGGGGAAGGGGCATCACTGTGAACAAAACAGGTCAGTGGGACCCGGAAGAGGGATGGGCTGGGAGTTGTAGTCCATCAAAGGCCCGGCTAGCACCAAAGTACTAAGCTACACTTTGAGGGGTCCAAGACCCTGGCCTGTAATGGGTGGTCCGGAGCCCCTGCTGACAGTTTCAGGCCTCACCATGGGCTAGCTGTGGTGAAGAGAAAGGTGTCATGTGAGCCTGATAAATTTCCCTTCAGGTCAGGAACCAAGTGATGTTCTGGAGAGAAGTGAAATAGCAATAGTCTGCAGAAGAGATGTGCTGGAGGAAGTAAAGTGTATATACGGTCGTGTATAGGAGGTCCTGTAACCCATTCTTTGGGTATCCCACAGTCACCCCTTTTCCCTATCCAAGTTAAATCCCCTAAATAAAACAAACAAAAACAAGAGCCGGCATGTTCAGTGACTTCGGATGTGTGAGATATGGTGGGATTGAGGGCAGCTATAAGGTAAACCACAACTACCAGCCACTCCTAAGGGAGCACATGGCTACATTTGGGGGCTTGTTTCTGGGATTTACCTTACAGGCTGCCAGTTGTTGCCCATAGCAACTGCAAGAGAACTGAACCAGGGGACTGTGCAATCTGTTTTATTGTCGATGTGGACTTAACTGGGACAAGAACTTGTGTGCTCTGCCCTTGAACTGTGTTAAAATTAAGTGTGCCATTGTCTATAGCAACCAGCAGGAGCCCTCACTAAATTGCGGCCTGCTTACCCACTTGCTCCTATCAGCGCTGGGGACGGACACTTAAATGCTAAATCCTGCAATTCAGTGACTTTGTACCATGTGTCATTGTCCGTGGCAACCACGGCAGCCGAACGCGCCCATGGATTACAAATATGTCCCACTCCATGCTGTGGCCGGACATTACCACTGGATTACAAATGTGCCCAGTGTTCTGCTAAAGCTGGGCACTACAAGTACTTTGCAAATGTCTGCTCCAATTCTTGCCTGCTGTAAAAGTATGCCTGGGAATGTTTCTGCTGAGAAGAGAGAGACTGTGTTAAAGAGTTGTCCAGCAAAACTGTGGCTATTACAATTTACTGTTGCTACCGGCAGTCATTAACAAGCCTGGGCAAGTCCTGCTAGCATCAGAGTGTCTATATGTCTGTAAAGTTTTGACCTTCATACAAGGGGTTACAGCATGGTGACACGCAGCAAGCCTGCTTATCAGGACATTTGATACCAGCTCATCTGGAAACGTGAGGGCGGCGCCATGCCCTGGAATAGTCAGCGCACTTGCGGCTATCGACAGTCACCACAAGGAGAGAGATGGCGGAAGGTGGGAGACTGTTACCAGCGCTTACCTAGTTGCCGGAAATGTCGGAGTGGACCCTGATCAACACGAGGCTCTGGTTGGAGCCAAGCGGGGGATCGCCCTGGGAGTTATCAAGGGGATGGAGCGGCTGTGACTCATATGCCCGGACTGCCGGATGCTTACCGCGGATGTCGCTGCCTGGGCCCGGTGTGGCCATTGTGACACTCCGCTCACCCGGTAAGTATCTGCAGAGAAGGAGCCACAGTACTACTTCGTGGACTTGCACACAGAGCTATGCCGTCCACAGCTGTGGAAACCCCGGAAGGCCGGATCGGGCCTGATGACGTTGTTTGAAAGTAGGGTAGAGCACCAACCTAGCGGTTCCCCTGTGAAGATCCGGGACGAAGGGGAAGGAGAGGCTGTCATGGCCTGTGGCCTGGTCGGGGACCTGGAACCCATGAGTACTGTTGAACAGGGGTCCAGGGTCCCTGAAATGCCAGCTGTATCTTCACCTGTAGACATCCCAGCGGGGCCAGAGTCAGAGAGGGAAGGGGAAGTGCTCCCTAGTGCGCCAACTGAAGATGTTGAACAGAGGGCCATAGACTGGGGGTCACCCAGACTGCTGGCTGAATTTTTTCTTTGGAGCACCTGGTGAAGTGGTCGTCTCCAAGTGAGGGGTCAGATGAAGAGGAGGAGATGGGAAGTTCTCAGACCCTCTATTTCTCCGATGGGGAGATGGGGTTGAGACAGAGCCCCCTCAAGACACCAGATCAGCTGCAGGAACCCCCAGTGTCCGCTACCAGACTCTCCTTGACAGGCCCTCCACTACCCAAACCAGAGCACCCACATACCGGCAGATGGTGGTAAGGTCCCCAGCTAGCCAAGTTAGGCCTGGGAAAGGGAACCGTGTTATTCTGTCCAGGTTCTCCAGGTATCAGAGGGAGGTCCAACGTCGGGTTGCTCTGGAGTGGGGCCTGGACTAGCCCTATGTCCCACCCCATGTCATGGACATCGTAGAGAGCTTGAGAGAGGAGTGGGAGGAGGACATGACATGGGACTATCTACATGTACCCAAGCCCTTGCGGGGCCCTGAGAGCAGCTGCTGGGAGAGATTCTGGGAGCTAAAAAGGGAAGGAAACCCTGGGCGGTCAAGAAAGACTTTGTGATGATTGTGAAGCCCAACCAGCCCACAAGGAGCTACTCTATTTCAGTTCGGGGAGAGGGGGACCAGCGGGTGAGATTGCCTGATCCTCACTACTATATCCAGGACTGTGATGTAGTACAGCCTAGGCAGCATGCTCCATAGACTGCCGGAGGAGTAGCTGAGTGTGCACTTTCCCCTGAACTGCAGGACAAACTAGCCTGCCGCTCTGTGCCCAGTGGAAGTGACTGTTTTCACTGCAAGGACACTGGGGTGAAGTTTGGTCCTATTTCATTATTTTTAAAGGGCCTGTTGTCCTGGGAGGGGCCCCTCCCATCAGAAACCTTGAAAAAAAAAGAGAAGCAAGCTACTACTAAAACTATGGACTTCTTTGTTTCTGCTCCTGCAGTGGGATCATAACCCCTTACCGGCAGAGCAGGCAGGTGAAAGTACGGAGAAAGACTCATGTGTTATGTTGCTCTATTAGGATTGCTCTATTATTTAGTTTAGTTGTGTTCCTCTTCTCTTAGGATTCCTGGGATGAAACAGCTGTTCATTCCCATCCATCGAGAGTCAAGAAAAACATCAACTTTTCACTACTAACTAGGCGGGTAGAGGGCTCCTCCTTCGGGAGAAGTGCACTGACTCAGGAATGTATAATAATTTGGTATGTGACTAGCTGCAGGGCTCTGTAGTCAGGAAATGTGATAAACTATATAGTGTAAATAATTACAAAAGAAGCAATGGCAGTGATATATTTTTGTAACAAATTTATTTGTATAGTTTTGGATGTCCCCTTTCCAAGTTTGCTCCCTTGTCCCCTCCCTCTTTGACTTTGGAATGCCCATGCTCCTGAGCCTAGGTTGTCCCCTCCCTCTTTGACTTTGAGATGCTTGTGCACCTGGGGCAGGGGCGATTTTCTTAAATTTTCATCTGGGGACTTCCTTATTTATGACAAGGAGCCCTGAACAATCTACAGTCAGGATTGGCAGGGGGCAGGCATCCCACAGTCACCCCTTTTCCCTACCCAAGTTAAATCCCCTAAATAAAACAAACAAAAACAAGAGCCGGCCTGTTCAGTGACTTTGGATGTGTGAGATATGGTGGGATTGAGGGCAGCTATAAGGTGAACCACAGCTACCAGCCCCTCCTAAGGGAGCACATGGCTACATATGCATGTAACACGTCACTACGTTTGGCTTTGTCGAATGATAGTTTGACTACCGTGAGTATGTTAGACAAAATCACGGACAGCCGATTTTGGGAAAACTTGGACCTGCGGTCGTACAACAATCTCATTGTATGTACGAGGCTTTAGTGTCAGCTGGATCTCAGCTTCAATTTGTTAACCAAGTCCATCTTAATCTGCTAGTGCATCTTACTAGCCTCATACCAGATTGACAATTCTGCCTCTAAAGGTGTCTCTGTTGCACCCTTGGGTGCTCCTAAACCCAAGAGTGGAGACCCCCTAAGACAAGAAGTGTGTTCAAGAAAGGAAGGGTGACCCCTAAAAGTCGCACATCTATGGCGTCCTACTGCAATGAATGGAGTGGCAACCTTAGCCTGGACCACATCCCCTACATATTTCACTCCCCCAGAGAAGAAGTGTGTTACTGGCCGGAACACCAGGTAAAAATAAAGGAAAATAGTCCTAAAAAAGAAAATGAATGCAGGCACCGCATGTAAGGATTGGTAATCTATAATATATATTTTTTTGGGCTTAATACTGCTTTAACTGACTGCATGTTTGCTCCAGGTAGGTGAAATATTTACCAGTGAATTAAGTCAGTATGAAGATGACAATAATAACAAAAATACTAATAATCGTTTTATCATACATGTCCAATCACTTGACTGCAATTAGACCCGCCACGGTTTAAAGGATAAATATGCATATTATTACCAAGAGAGATGGATACAGGTTGCTTTTTAATACAGAATGGCCTAATTTTTTTATCTTCCATTTTTTTCCTGTCTTGTTTTCCCCATTTTTATTGCAATATAAGGGAAACATCTTGTTATTGGCTTTTGTAATAGGCAGGTTTCTGTGACAAAACATGGATGACAGTGCCCTGGAAGCACAATGTGCACATGGCTGCTCAAACTTTTACCATGTGACATGCCAGTGCTGCAAGGCAAATCACTAGCAGGAGAATTTCAAACAGTTGGTCCCACTTACTCCAACAGCTCTTGGCTGCAGCCAGACATGTGTCATCTAGCGTAGTCCTGCTTCCAACACCCACACCTCCAAAGGTGATGGGGAAGGCTAGAGGGCCAAACATGATGTGTGACAGGAAAAAGCTGGAGATGTGCCACTTCTTTCTTTTTTTTGATATTTCGCTGGTCATTTCATTGTTAACCACTTAAGGACCGAAAGGATTTCCCCCTTAATGTCCACTCCATTTTTGCGATACGGAACTGTGTCGCTTTAACTGACAATTGTCATGGCCGTGCGACATTGTACCCAAACAAAATTGGCATCAAATAGAGCTTTCTTTTGGTGGCATTTGATCACCTCTGCGGTTTTTATTTTTTGTGCTATAAACAAAAAAAAGCGTCAATTTTGAAAAAAAAACATTTTTTTTACTTTCTGCTATAATACACGTCCAAAAAAAATATAAAAAACTAATTTATTCATCAGTTTAGGCCAATATGTATTCTGCTATATACTTTTGGTAAATAAAAAAAAAGTTGCAATAGCCGTATATTGATTGGTTTGTGCAAACGTTATCGCATTTACAAACTGCGGGATAGATTTAGGGACTTTTTTTACTGTTTATACTAGTAATGGTGGAGATCTGCGATTTTTAGCGGGACTGCGACATTGCGGTGGACAAATCTGACCCCGAATGACACTTAGGGACCAGTGATATTATTACATTAATCAGTGCTATAAAAATGCACTGATCAAGGTAAAAATGGCACTGACAGAGAAGGGGTTAACACTAAGGGGTTATGAAGGGGTTAAGTGTGTTCCCTAAGCGTGTTCTAACTGTAAGGGGGATGGGCTTACTGGGACATGACAGAGATCACTGTTCAGTGGGAACTGTAGATCTCCGTTATGTCTTCTGTCAGAATGGGAATCCTCCTTACACATCGATCGTGGGTTTCCGACAGACTTGAGTCCGCCGGACTTGCGGGCGAGCTCCTGCGGCGAGCGCCCGCTATAACCACATGCACAGGCTGACGTACAATGACGGCTGATTTTTACCTATAGGTAAGCCTACAGTACAGGTACAGTAAATATCTCCTAAATGTGCACTGTTTATAAGATATTTACTTGTAAAGCCGCCAATGAGGTCAGACAAACCGGGAAGGAAGACCGGGTACAGATGGAAGCCCTGTCAGCGGAGACAATGAGCTGCTGGAGGACCTTGTTTTAAAGTCTTTGTCTCACAGCTGGAACCCAGCATTTTGTACTGTCTGGAGCTGAAGCTACATGCAGTTTATACAGTGCTTAGAGACACTGCAGCACTTGGTGAAGGAAATAGTTTGTTTGGAATAGCTTGGTCCAAATGAATTATTTAAAAACACAGGAAACATAAAAATCAACTGTAAAACAGCATTAATTTTCCTAGGTACAGTTGCATGCTGTTAAAGTAATACTAAAGTCTTGTTTTTTTTAGTTAAAAATAACAAACAAGTTATACTTACCTGCTCTGTGCAGTAGTTTTGCACAGAGCAGCCCGGATCCTCCTCTTCCCAGGTCCCTCTATGGCGCTTCTGGCCCCTCCCTCCTGTTGAATGCCCCCACAGCCAGCAGCTTGCTATGGGGCAACTGAGCCGAGCCACAGCTCTGTGTGTCCATTCAGACACAGAGCTGCAGTCTGGCCTCTCCCCCTTTCTCTCCTCATTGGCCGACTTACTTTGATAGCAGTGGGAGCCAATGGCGCCGCGCTGCTGTCTCAGCCAATGAGGAGGGGAGTCCTCAGCAGCCGAGACACTCCAGCAACATTGCTGGATGTAGATGGATCTCAGGTAAGTATTAAGTGGGCTGAAGGGGGCTGCTGCACACAGAAGGCTTTTTATCTTAATGCATAGAATAAAAGATAACGAAATCTTCTGCCTTTACAACCACTTTAAGTTTTATTTTAATAAACTCAACTCGGCAGGTACTGCAGATTGTTCCAAACATCTAACTAATCACAGTTCCCCTGTGAATTTAGGCTGTCTCAGTTGCTTCTATTGATTCATGTAATCCCAGACAGTTTCAGTGATGTTGAGATCAGGGCTCTGTAGGGGCCATACCATCTCTTTCAAGATTTCTTGTTCTTCTTTTCATTGAAGATAGTCCTTTTCAAAATGTGGCTGTATGTTTGGAGTCATTATCCTGCTGCAGAATAAATGTTGTACCGGTTAGATGCCTATTTGATGGTATAGCATGTTCGATAAGTATCTGCCTGCACTTTTCAGCGCTGAGGAGAATGTTGATTCTGGACAATACCCCAAATCTATGTGCAGAAATGCAACCCCAAACCTGCAAGGAATTTCCATGTGTCACTGTTGCCTGCAGGCATTCACTCCTTTTACCACTCTCCAGACCCTCAGCAAACAAACTGCCTTTTATCATAGCCAAATATTTACAATTTTGACTCTTTAGTCCAGAGCACTTACTACCATTTTATGCACCCCAGTTCTTGTGTTTTTATGAATAGATAAGACAACTAATTGTGTTTGAATTTTTGAGCTGTATTTTAACCTTCATATTATATTGGTAATCATTAACACCTGTTTAATATATTTGTTTATTCATGCACTGAACGATACGCCTGCATGCACTCCATCAGCATGTGCAATGCTAATGTCTCTCTATTGCAGACACATGGTTCAGCAAACATGGGCAGGAACAAAGCACTTTCCTTGCAGCTATGAAAAATTCAGGACGGGGCACAGTGCTGTTGCTGGTGGTTGCCTTCCTGTGTCCTGCACCTTGGGGACAGGGACAGGGCAGACTCCTCAGACTCACCAGTCCCCCAAGCACCCCAGTGCCTCTGCAATGGCCCAGGAAAAATGCTACCTTGCAGTTTTGCCACTGGTACGCCTGGAGGACAACATCCACACTGGGCCAGAGACTCTGAAAGTACCTCAGGGATAGACAGAGACCCTGAAAGTTCTTCAGGGATATACAGGCCAAGAGGTGGCTGACCCCATGCCAGCTTGTGGCAGGCCAGGTCATGTGTGACAATGTTGCTGACCACCCAACCTGCTGACCGCCCTTCAGCTGTTAACGTTTAAATACCTATACTTAGCCTGGCACATGTCAAAAATATGGTGGTACAGCATATTCTCAACATGTGCCAGGAAAGGTATGTGCATTTAAACTTTCCCAGGCTTTTAGGATGTCCTGTGGCAAGCCTGAAGAGCATGGATCCAATTTGATATGCGTACACCCACATGTCAGAACTTCACATTAACCATGCTGCCAGCATCACCAGACCATAATCCATGTCGGAGGCTCCTGACTCTGGATTTAATAACGATTCAAAGTTACAACTCAAATGGTGAGCTGTGATGAGGCAGGGATTAGCAATATGATCCCTCTGTCGTTTCTGCCGGAGCACACATTGCGTGGTATAATAGACTGGATGATGCATGCACAGCATCAGAAAGAAGAGGGCCTGTTCTATTCTCTCAGGGCCAAGCAGGATCCTTTGCCTAATGCCTCAATCCCTCAGAAACAAAGGCAGAAAGGAGGTTTGGTGCTAGTGCTATGGCGGAGGAGGTTTGGGGCATTAGCAGTGGTGAGCAGGTGTATTGTGGTTCTGGTGCCGAGAAGGAGGGCTGTAGTGCTGGTGCCGAGGAGGAGGAAATTTAGGGTGAGAAATTAAGGATGAGAATCATATGGGGATCTATGCCACCATCCCCAAGGTATCCCCAATACCACCACAAAGTGCCCCACCCTGAGATATCGTATCAAAGAACTTCTCTGCCACATGTTCTTATGATGGCTATAATCACCGGCCTATAGGCATAAGTGAAGTGGGAACACCTAATAGGTATGCGCTCACCGCACAAGGAGGCCTTAGTTGCACACTTGTCAGTAAGCTAGGCAAAGCTGCCATTTGTGTGTGGCACATAAATGTGCATAATTCTGTGTAGAAAAATGATGCTCCAAAGTACCCCCTCTTTTCTCCATAGCTGCCATTACATGTAGTAAATCTAATGTCTGGCTTCAGTGCACTAGAGGCATAGCCGCAAGGGGGAAACAAAAGGGCATAGTCATTTTCACAACACAAACTGACTTGGGTTTGCCACTTGTTCTGATGCAGGCAAAGCTGCCCTTTTATGTGTTTTTATCGTAAGGTCATCCCTCCCTGGTTGAAGCAAACATGGGCAGGAATGGTGATGCAACCTGGGAACTGCTTAAAAAAAGTGATAAGCCTAAACACCATCTTGTCCAAATGCAAACATTTTTTAAAAAGGGGTTCTTTGCAAGATAAAGGCTGTCAGCCCAGATACTTGTCCAGCAGAGGTGTTTGTTTCAAGGTATCCCGCCTTGTATGTGGGAGCAGAGGTAGGAATGTCTCTAATGTAAAAAAAAAAAAAGAAAAAAGAACAACTCTGAAGTGCAGAAAGAACCAGATTATTATTCAAGTAGTGAGAGGTCATGGTCACTGAAACAAAGATAGCAAAGGCAGAAACATAAACTTTTTTTTAACAGATATAATTTATTTAAATATATGCAATGACATACAAGGAAAATGACAGCGAAACCACGCAGATTACAATGATCTCAGTCAAGTACATAGCTTTGTATACAGTACAGGTTATAAATGGGCTCATCAAGTGTCAGGGGTGTATAGTAAACAATAGCCATTAAAGACAGGTATATGATAATGTGTGAGAAACACAATTGTGTCATAGAAAATTTCAGCGTTGACGCTCAAAAGCCACGGGAACCATATGAAAAACAGGAGGGGGGGAGAGAAAGGGGGACAGGGCTGGTGCAAGGCTTTTTGACACCCTAGGTGAAACCTTATTTGGCCGCCCCCTCCCCCCCTTGTCTCCACCCCTGGCCTCACCAGCGCCCATAAATGCAGTTTCACTAGCGCCAATAAATGCAGCCTCACCAGGACCATAAATGCAGCCTCACCAGTGCCTATAACTGCAGCTTCACCAGCGCCTATAAATAAAGCCTCACCAGTGCCCATAAATGGAGCCTCACCAGTGCCCATAAATGCAGCCTCAGCAGCGCCCATAAATGCAGCCTCACTAGCGCCCATAAATGCAGTCTCACCAGTGCCCATAAATGCAGCCTCACCAGCATCCATAAATGCAGCCTCACCAGCGCCCATAAATAAAGCCTCACCAGTGCCTATAAATGCAGCCTACCAGCACTCATAAATGTAGTCTCTCCAGCGCCCATAAATAAAGCCTCACCAGCACCCATAAATGCAGCCTACCAGCACCCATAAATGCAGCCGCACCAATGCCCATAAATAAAGCCTCAAGAGTGCCCATAAAAAAGCCTCACCAGTGCCCATAAATAAAGCCTCACCAGCACCCATAAATGCACCCTCACCAGGGAGGGGGTGGCCCCTCGGTACACACACCTCAGTGTGATTGGCAGATCAGTCTTTATACACACACTATATCTATATACATTTGCATGCCATAATGCAATCTCAGTGACAGTGTTTAGTTTTACTCACCAGGTGACCAGGGGCTCTGCAGACTGCTTTGCACCACCTGTCACCAAGCCCGGGGCGTCGCCGGCCCGCCGCCAAGCGCTATAGCACTGCGCTTAAGTGACTCCACTGACTGACGCTGCCATAGTTCAGAACAGGCCCGAGGGAGCTCGGCCTCGATGAGGGGGGGGGGGGGGCAGGAATAGGAATTGCGCGGGTGCAGCGTATGGGCACTGTGCATCCATTTTGCTGAAAAAGCCCCCAAAAATAGTAGGAGGTACAACATGCACCACCCACATTGTGAACAGGACCCACACCAGCCAGCTTTTTTATAAATAATATTGTAGTGTCTTTAAACAATTTGACTAGGCTGGTGTGTCAAAAGGACACAAACCAGCCAATTTTTAATAACAAAAAAAACCTTGTATTATAGTGTATTTATTTCATTGTAAAAAGCTCCCGAAATATTGTAATGCCTATGTGCACAGTTTTGAATCACTTATACTATGCCCCACAGGACTCCTATCAGCGAGATTGTATTCCAGAAATTAACAACAGAGCATAATTATTTAGCAGAAAAAGACCCGGCAAACCTCCAAATAATGTGGTGCCTACTTACACAGCATTTAATCATATGTACTTACTAGGCCCCATTTTGACCAGCCACTATAAAATCTAGATATAAACATGATTATATTGTAATTTATTTGCAGAAAAAAGCCCTCAAACAATAACGTATCTACATGCACAGTACTGATTCACTTGAACTAAGCCCCATTTTGAATTCCCCCACCAACAATTTTAAAATCAAGAGATCAATATTACTGTGTAATTTATTCACAGAAAAAAGCACTCAAAATATTGTAGTGCCCACATGCACAGTAATGAATCACTTGTACCAGGGCTGATTTTGAGCATGATCCCCACCATGTAAATATAGATAGATATCTTATAAAGTGCTGCACAACATTTACATCAATAATCATCAATACCGCAAAAAAATGTTATGAATGCTTAAAATATCCCACTATTGTGATATATACACTCACCAACCACTTTATTAGGTACACCTTGCTAATACCGGGTTGGACCTCTTTTGCCCTCAGAACCACCTTAATTCTTCATGGCATAGATTCAACAAGGTGTTGGAAACATTCCTCAGAGATTTTGGTCTATATTGACATGATAGCATCACGCATTTGCTGCATATTTGTCGGCTGCACATCCGTGATGCGAATCTCCCATTCCACCACATCCCAGGTGCTCTAATGGTCTGAGATCTGGTGACTGTGGAAACCATTGGAGTACAGGGACCTCATTGTCATGTTCAAGAAACCAGTGGAGAGATGATTTGAGCTTTGTGACCTGGTGCATTATCCTGCTGGAAGGAGCCATCAGAAGATGGGTACACTGTAGTCATAAAGGGATGGACATGGTAAACAACAATACTCAAGTAGGCTGTGGCGTTTAAACCATGCTTAATTGGTACTAAGGGGCCCAAAGTATGTCAAGAAAATATCCTCCACATCATTACACCACCAAAACCAGCCTGAACTATTGATACAAGGCAGGATGGATCCATGCTTTCATGTTGTTTACGCCAAATTCTGACCCTACCATCTGAATGTTGCAGCTGAAATTGAGACTCATCAGACCAGACATTTTCCAATATTGTCCAATTTTGATGAGCCTGTACAAATTGTAACCTCAGTTTTCTGTTCTTAGCTGACAGGAGTGACACCTGGTGTAGTCTTCTGCTATTGTAGCCCATCTGCTTCAAGGTTTGATGTGTTGTGCATTCAGAGATGGTATTCTGCATAGCTTGGTTGTAACTAGTGGTTATTTAAGTTACTGTTGCCTTTTTATCATCTCGGACCAGTCTGCCCATTCTTCTCTGACCTCTGACATCAACAAGGCATTTTCCTCCATACAACTGCCGCTCACTGGATATTTTCTCTTTTTCTGACTAGAGTTGAGCGAACACCTGGACGTTCGGGTTCTGCTGGTCCGTCCGAACTTCGGGACAAAGTCCGGGTCCGGGTCCGGACGGAACCCGAACGATCGCACGGACATCAATGAAATCAATGGGGACCCGAACTTTTAGGCACAAAAATGGCTGTAGCAAAGTCCTGGAAAGCCCCAGAGGGCTGCAAAAAGAAGTAAAATGGGGGTAAGGGTAGGGCAAGTGCCCTACAAAAAAATGGGGACAGGGAAATAACTTTAAATATTTTTAAAAAAATAAAAACATAAAAAATGCAAAAATGGAGATGAATGTGGATCATCTTCAAACTGTGTCTGAAAAGTATTAATTAACGGTAGAAGCCATATAACTGTTCTAAAATCATCTTCAAACTAGGGCAAGTGCCCTACAAAAAATGGGGATAGGGAAAATAAATTAAAATCAAATAAAAAAATGGGAAGGGGGGTGGATATGGAGGAGGAGCCTAGAGGTTGACTAGGCCGTGACCGTGGCAGTGTAGGTGGAAGTGGCGGTGGTAGAGGAGTAGGAGGAGGTAGCCAACATGGTTTTGTTTTTTTTTTTGTATTGAGGCCTATTCAAAAAAACATGGTAGTGTTTTATGTGGGTTTATTGCAGCTGCTGTTGTG
>BLSH010440646.1:732043-754737 GCA_018402905.1 Glandirana rugosa
ATACTTGAAAACTTAATAAGTAAACACTAAGAATATAAAAATATGACGTATATAACCTATACCCAAATATTCATGTTTATTGCCATTTTATGACTATATATGTGAGTTGAGTTTCATAAATCCGTAGATCTACACCACTTCTGCTGAACGACTTCAAGTTTGACTCGTAGTTTTATCCCTTCTTTCCCATAAATTCACTGAAACTTGCACCTCACCAACAACCACGGTCTGTCTAACCAGACTTATAAAGTTTTTGACGACTAGATGACTCTACAAGTTCGTGTTGGTTTAGATCCCAAATGGCTTACCAGTCTTTATCACAACTCGCTTGGGCCTGACAGCAAACCAGTGAAACGCTTGTTGATTGGCTGCCCTGCAGCTTCTCAACACGTGGAGTAAAATAGCAGAACCCCGGACCGAACCCGAACGATTTTTGAAATGTCCGTGTCCATGCCACGGACACCCGAAAGTTCGGTACGGACCCGAACGTTACAGTCCGGGTTCGCTCAACACTATTTCTGACCATTCGGTAAACCCTAGATTTGGTTGTGCTTGAACATCTCAGTAGATCAGCAGTTTTTGAAATATTCAGACCAATCTGTCTGGCACCAACAACCACTCCACGTTCAAAGTCACTTAAATACCCTTTCTTCCCTATTTTGATGCTCAGTTTGAACTTCAGCAAGTCGTCTTCACCACATCTAGATGCCTAAATACTTTGAGTTGAGTGTATATATCAGTATTTTACCGTTATTTGTACTTATAAACCCATATCCAATATATGCAGTATAAAAATATAAGAATCACAAATGAATAATTCAAAAGTTCATAAGTGTGCAGGTGAGAGGGTTCCACCACCACTGTATTGTTATAAATATAATGCACAGTTTATAAATTCCAAACCGATTCCGTAACTATACAAGTATAGTACATATAGTCACAAGTATACAACTATACAAGGAATCCCACGTTCACCGATGTGACCACTTTTCAGTGGATACCACCACCAATCACTCTCCACTCTCATCTTAACACATAGGTCAACATACGCTTTCCCCTTTAAGGGGTCTTATTGGCCACTCCAGGTATCCATGTACTTCCTCTGGATTCCACCTCCAATATTGTCAATGACGTAAAATCACCCAAGCAAGCATTCCACCATCAATACCCCTTACTTCCCCTCCCTTGGAAAAAGTCACTGGAGATGCTGTGGTCTTTCCCTTAAGGGGGCATGTACCTATATATATATATTAATTCATTTTATAGTGGTGCACTACTGAGGATTAGTGCACTAACAACATAGTGAGTTTATTTATTTTTTAATTCTTTTTATTGATTTTCACTTTTAATTACAAAACAGAGCCTATCGGGCATATCCAGGCTCGGGTTAATACATCCCAGTGAAATCTAACATCAAAACTCAATTCTTAGCAATAGTGCCACAATGGCACCATAACAAAACTCTCCGCTCCAGTAGTCTCTTAATTGTCAGAACAATATAGGTACCAGCCCCCCGTGAATCCTATCAGGCCGTTGTTTAGGTGGTAGACCCCTTTGCTAAGTCAATGAAGTGGGTGTTGGTTTCACCATTTGCACATACCTATCAAGACCCCTGCGTTATCTTAGACTAATTAGGAGCTTCGGGACCAGAATTGGTAGATAGGTCCTCAGTCCAAATGTCCCAAACCTTGTGGAATTTTTTGGGGCATCCTCTCGCCAAGTAGGTGGCCTTATACAATGGTAAGTTAACATTAATACATTTTTTCCACAGTACAAGAGTTGGAGCAGATGGGGATTTCCAGTGGAGCAGAATGATTTTCCTAGCATAAAATAAAATTAATCCAATGAGCATCCTGGAGGCCTAGGTATGTGCTTGAGCGCCCACCAGACCCAGCAGACAAACCTCCACCGTCTGGGGACATGAACAGTGGTGTTAGGAAAATGCTCTTCCTGGCTGTTTCTGGTCTCCCAGAACTAATTGTGCCAATAACAGCCATTTAAGCAGGGCAGCACCAGGAAGCAAGTGCTGTCCGTTCTACAGTGTTCCTGCACCTGTGACTCCCAGTATCTGTTCTAAATGACTTCCTGTTCCTGTGACCCCAGCTACCTTTTGGACTTTGTTGCTATCTGCCTGCCCCGACCTCGGATTGTTTACAACCACTGTTCTGCCTGTCCCTCTTGTACCTCAGTCGCCAGCACGTTACCTACCCAGCCTGCACCTGACTACCCGTCTGCCTAATCCCTCTGTACTTCACTGCCAGCCAGTTGCCGACCTGGACCGCACCACTACTCTTTAACCCGCACGAGCATCTGTGGACCTGTATCGGCCATCAGAGACTTGTCCAGCCCTCGTGCCCCCCTGTGCTCCTGAGCTCCCTGCCTGCACTACCAGGGGTTCTCGAACCAGGGCCGCAAGAGAGGTTGCCCTCGCATAAGCCAGACTCAACCACCAGGTATGTGACAAGTGGTCACAGACTGTATGACCGAGACCACCCCTGCCCAGTATTGTTGTATATTGGGGCATTGCAAAAATATGTGGAGGAAGTCTGCCGAGTCCGCCGTGCACCTCCAACACCCCACCAGAACAGTGGGATATATTCTATGCAGACATGCAGGTGTTAGGTAGATCCTATGCAGAATTTTATACTGAATCAGTCTGTCCCTTGCAGACACCAGCTGCAGGAAGGGGCATTGCCACTTTTCTTCCCTGTCCTCATCATCTAGGCTAGGGGCGTCCAGTATCCATCTAGATTTGAGGGACTCCAAACTAGTGTGTACGGAGAGGGACATGATCTTATAAATGTTGGAGAGGGGTTTGGTGAGGGCATCATCTCTAAGTGTATCTTCTAGGGTTGAGTTATAGAAGGCTACTGGCTGGTGCTTGAACTGTGTTTGAAAGGCGTGTCTCAGCTGTAGATATCTAAAGAAATATACATTTGGGAGGTTAAATTGTGATTTTAAGATATCAAAGGACTTCAACTCACCAGCTGAACATAACTGCTCTAGGTATTTGATGCCTTTCACTGCCCAGATTTGCGGGTCAGGTATGGTAGCAAACTCTGATGGGATGGATTGAGCCATAGAGGAGTATGTGGTAAGTAGTGATCAGGAGGGTTAGGTCTAAGAGCCTGGGCCATCGACCAGATCCTCAGCACAGCTCTCATGGCTGCGGTTGAGGTTTGGGAAGCAGCAGGTCACCTGTATAATAGGTTCTTAAGGGCCTCAAAGGAGCCCACATAAGCGGCCTCTAGTGCCACCGCCGCATTGGTACCATCCTGTAAGATCCAGTTATGGGCATGAGCGAGCATGGCTGGCAGGAAATATTTATGGAGGTCTGGACAAGCCAGTCCTCCCTGTAACCATGGGCGTTGCAAAACTGTCAGTTTAAATCTTGGTTGCTGTGCGCTCCAAATAAAGGCTATCAGACTAGAGTTGATTATTTTTAAAAATTTCTTGGAGAGTACATAAAGAAAGCCGGGTAACAACTTTAAACAGGTTTATGCATCCTATGAGAGACAAGGAAAGATTTGCCCATGCTTTCAGTTTGGCTTTCATGTTGTCGAGTAATGGTACTAAATTGAGGGTGCAATAGTCGGAAGTGTCCAGGGATATCTCTATGCCCAAATATCTAATCCTGGGTGCCCATATCAAGGGTAGGGTGGGGTCAGCAGCTGCCTGTGCTTCACTGTTAATAGGTAGAATCTGCGATTTACCCCAATTAATTTGTAGTCCTGAGTAAAAGGCAAATTCAGACAAAATCCTCAGTGCCTCCTTAAGGGATGGCCCCGGACCATTCAGAAATAATATAAGATCGTCTGCGTACAGCGCTCTTCTACCAAGGTTCCCAACCGGATGCCCTCCACAGCCGAGTTCCTCTTTATGGCAGCTGCCACTGGCACCATCACGATGGTGAACAGGGCCGGAGACAGTGGGCATCCCTGTCTCATGCCCCTGCCAATCGGGAATGGCTCCAAAAGCTCACCTCCCAGCTTGACTCTGGCCAAAGGGCAGGAGTAGAGGATCTGTACCCATTTCAGAAATTTGAGTCCAAACCCCATAGTCTTTAGCACTGCAAGCATATAGGGCCAGGCTACTGAACCAAAAGCTTTTTCTATGTCAAGTGCTGCTAGAATTGTAGAAGTGGAGTCAGTTGGGGGCAGTTGCAAATGAGTGAGTACTCGGCAGATATTGATGTCCGTGGACTTCCCCTGCATGAAAACCAGTTTGGTCCATGCTAAGCAGATCCGGAACAGTTTTCATCAATCTAATGGCCAAGATCTTTGTAAGAATCTTCAAATCATAATTTAGTAAAGAGATGGGTCTGTAGGAGGAACACTTGGAGGGGTCCTTGCCTGGCTTGGGGATTAGGACTATGTGGGCCTGATACATAGAGGGGGGCAACTTCATCTGCTCTAATGATTCCGCATACATACTATGCAGTTTGGGCACCAGGGCAGCAGCATATGTCCTATACCATTCCACCGAGATGCCGTCCAGACCCGGAGTTTTGTTACCAGGGAGGGAGTGTATAGCAGCCTCAATTTCTTCTAGTGTGATAGGACTGTCAAGAAGCACTACTTCTTTTGGAGAGAGAGCGGGGAGATCCAGAGAGTTCAGGAAGTCCCGGATAGCGGCCTTGGTTGGCCCTGGTATTGCTGAATATAGCTGACTAAAATAGTTTGTGAATACCTATAGGATAGCATTGGGATCAGATGTTATGGTGCCGTCTGCACAGCCTATGCCCGAAACCACAATTTGAAACCTAGGCTCTGCCACCAAATTAGCCAGCATCTTCCCATTCTTATCCCCGACTCAAACACCCTGCCAGCCATATAGGGCAGATCCAGATGAGTGGCAGACGTAGTATGTAAAGCGAGCTCACGTCTCCCCTGTGCCAGTAGCTCAAAGTTGTCCAGTCGGGGAGACAGAAAAGGTTTCAGCCGCCTTCACCTCATTGTCTTCGAGGTGTTTAATTTGCTCAATTCTGTCAATTCTGATTTGACTGCTTTAATTGCAAATATATCCCCCCCCCCCGGGAATAGTGAGTGTATTTAAGTGAGTTTTAAAGAATAAGTTCACCTTTGGGAACATGTTACATGACTCGTCTTTAAGGTGAAAAATGTAACATGTTCTCAATGCTGCAGCTGCTGTGCGATCCCCCTCCCCTCTGACAGCATTACGGGAAGAAATTTCGCCCACACAACCACGTCATTGATTCACACAGCTCTGTGTGTGAATGAGCTACAAGTCTCAACATCCTTTGCGGCTGTCAGCTTGTAGTTGTCAATGAATTTCTGTGGAGGAGCGCCATGGTAGTTCTTTGATTCTTCCTGTCAGATGTATCTGCCTGCCCATATGGGATGTACGGACACACAAATACCTTGACAAGTCTGGAGGAGACCTGCATGGCATCAGCAATCTGATGATCGCTGGTACAATGCTTTACAGGTTCCAAAAAAAGAAATAAATAAATGCACATTTTTTACCTGAAAAAAATGTGCATTTATTATTTTTTCCAAAAAGTGAACTTATACTTTAATAAATAATTGATTGTTATTTTAAAGTGGTAAAACACTATGTGTAGTATCTAATCCTTTTAAATGGTATTGATGGTGGAACGCTTGCGTGGGTAATTTTATATAATATTGGAGGAGGAATCTAGAGGAAGTACCTGGAAATGTCGAGTAGCCAATAAGAACCCTTCCACTGAAGAGTGGGCACATTGGTGAATGTGGGACTCTTTGTATTGATAGTCATGGAATTGGTTTGGAATATATAAACTGTGCAATACAGTTATAACATTACAGTGGTGGTGGAACCCTCTCACCTGCACACTTCTGGGCTTTTGAATTATACATTTGTGATTTATATATTGGAATATTGGCTGCATATATTGGATATGGGTTTATTTGTATATATAATGGTAAAATACTGATATATGTATCAAGATAGTGGGATATTTTAAGCATTCATCACATTTTTTTGAGGTATTGATGATTAAGAATATTGTGCATCACTTTATAAGCTATTTACTCATGGTCTGATGTTGGAACACAGTCTTGTGAGTTGCAGCAACATTTAGTGAAGCTGGAGGAACATTTCCACTGATTTTGTTTTTACATATTGGGTTATATTTCATTCACTTAAATTTAGATCCCAACCCAAGGAGCACATAGGACCCAATGAGCACACAGGAACCGAGTAGCACACAGGACTCAAGGGGCACACAAGACCCAAGGGGCACACAGGACCCGAGGAGCACACAGGACCCGAGGAGCACACAGGACCTGAGGAGCACACAGGACCCAAAGAGCACAGAGGACCCAAGGAGCACACAGGACCTGAGGAGTACACAGGGCCCAAGGAACACACAGAACCTGAGGAGCACACATGACCCAAGGAGCACACAGGACCTAACGAGCACACAGGACCTGAGGAGCACACAGGACCCAAGGAGCAGCACCACCATTACCAACTAGCTTTCCCTGCAGTCTGTGATCTTTCCCTAACTACTCCATGCCTGTTCCAACACACACTGAAGGCTGTTAGCAGCCACATTTGCTCTCCGTTTTCTTGAACTGCAAAAGATTTGGCTTCAGGTCACATTTACAGAGTAACTCCACTTTTGTTGAGAAAAAAGAATCCCCTCTGGGTGATGAATTTACATTGTACATTGAATAACATATTATGTTGCAGATTCCTACCCGTTTCTCCTGTGAAGGAATTGCTCTTTGTTAAATCATGTCTTGTGCAGGACTGATTCTAAATGGGAATGACCAAAATATTACAAGCAGCTGATGCACCTTTCAGGGTTCTGAGGAGTAAATTGCAAGGTCTGCAATCCTTTGGAAGTGATTAACACTTATGGAGTATCTGAGCGAAAACTATTTTTTTGTTTCAGAGGATATCCAACACCTGACTTGTATCTTAGCACAGAGTCCTTCACGCAAGCAAGAAATTACATTTCTGGGGCCGTTCTGTACGCAAACCGTGTACAGAAGGCCTTCAAGTTGCCATATTACATTGCGTTTATATAAAATTACAGTGGCTGAAAAGTAAAGGTAATTTGTAATAACATTAAATTATAACTTAAACTTAAACACTTTTAAGATAACCCACCCCGAAGGGAAGGCTTCAATAATCCTCCGACATTGTTTGAGTCTCTCTGCTCCCAATCCTCCCCCCAGAGCCATGTAATTTCAGCCCTATATACCTCCTTGTATGGTGAACCCTCCACCAACTTGCATTCCGATCATACATATTGAAAAACTGAACCGGGCATTGAAATAGATGAGGCAGTTTGTGATTGCATTAATCTGCACATCCATAAAGGCCCCTTGAATGTCTCCACACAGGAGAATGGCTATAAAATAAGAATGTGCTGGTATAAAATGCCAGCTCTGATTCATACATTTTTACCTTCAGTCTCTGATCGCTGTTGGAGATGTGTTCTTTTTTACATACTTGGTGGACCCGCCTGCATCTCCAGCCCTTCTGGCGTAAGGAATATGACATGACGACAGAGATTTCTTCACTCCCGTTGGAGTTTTCCCCAGCACAATACCTTTTACATCTCTCTAAAATACCTAAAAAGCAGTATCACAAATTGGTCGCTATGAATATGATCAACACTGCTAGGTTATGCGTGCCAATCCGTTGGAAGACAACTTCCCCACTTTGATGCAAGAGTGGATCCTTCCAATCCCATAGTAAAGATGGAGGAGCTGATTCATACCACTCAAGACAACATTACCACATTTTTAAACACATGGAGACCCGGACATCCTTTGGAGGCTCATCTGCATATCAGGAGTTTCTGAGAGAGGACAGCTGATATTAGGGATGGCCTGAACACCCCCCAGGCTTATATGCAAGTTATTGCCCTAAAAAGTGTATGGCGATCCAGGTCCTGCCCTAGGGGATATGAATCAATGCAAAAAAAGTGTTTAAATCAATCATTTTTTTCAGCAGCAGTGATTTTAATAATGCTTAAAGTGAAACGATAAAAATGAAATATTCCTTTAAATATCGTGCCTGGGGGTCCCCTTAGTCTGCCTGTAAAAGGGCGCACCTCTGTGACGTTTTGGAAAATGATATTTCCAAAGGAAAAATTGTCATTTATTATCGCGGCTTTAATGCATTGCCAGTTCCCGGCAATATAGATAAAATCACTGAAAAAGCATTGAGTTTCCCACAACCCCCCCCCCCCCCAGTCCATACAAGGTCCTTCAGGTCTGGTATGGATTTTAAGGGTAACCCTGCTCCGAATTTTTTTTTTAAAATTGCGTAGCCTTCCCCCACAGAGTCCGTAACAGACCCTTCAGTTCTGGAATGGGTTTTAAGGGGAACCCCATGCCAATTTTTTTTTAAAAATGGTGTAGAGGTCCCCCCAAATTCCAAACCAGACCCTTATCTGAGCACGCAGCCCTGGCATGGCAGGAGGGGGTGGGGATGAGTGAGCGCCCCCTCTGAACCATACCAGGCCACATGCCCTCAACATGGGAACATGGGGAGGATTCTTTGAGGTTGCCCCCAAAGCACCTTGTCTCCATCTTGATGGGGAGAAGGGCCTCATCCCCACACCCCTTGCTGGTGGTTGTGGGGGTCTGCGGGCGGGGGGCTTATCAGAATCTGGAAGCCCCCTTTAATACATTGAGGCAACAAGAGGCAGTTTTTGACAAGTCCTTTATTGTGTAAAATAGCTCTTCTTCCTCCATCTTCTCCTGCCCCGGTCCTTCTTCTGGTCTTCTGCTTCTTCTTTCGGTCTTCTTCCTTCATCTCTTCATCTTCAATCTTCACCTTCTTCCTTCTTCTTTCACTGCCACTGCCGCAGCCGTGCCGTGCAGAGGCATCTCCCAGAATGGGCGGTCTTCAGTTTGACATTTCTTTTATAAAAGGGGCGGGGACACCTGATGACGTAAATGGATGACCCACCCCCTCTGACAACGAATGACATCAGAAGGGGGCGGGGTCACTCATTTACGTCCTTACCTATAAAATAAATGGCAGACTGCAGACTGCCTATTCTTGGAGACCCCTCTGAACAGCACAGCTGTGGCAGTGGCTGCGGGGGCGGTGAAAGAAGGAAGAAGATGAAGAGTGAAGATGAAGAGAGAAAGGAAGAAGAAGCAGAAGACCAGAAAAATGACCAGGGCAGGAGAAGATGGAGGAAGAAAGAAGAAGAGCTATTTTACATAATAAAGGACTTGTCTAAAACTGCCTCTTGTTTTTTGTACCACCTTATTCCTTTTTTGGTGAATGGGTAGGGTACAATGTACCCCATACCTATTCACATGGGGGGGTCGGGATCTGGAGACCCCCTTATTATTCCATATTCCGATAAGCCCCCTGCCCACAAGGGTGTGGGGATGAGGCCCTTCTCCTCATCAACATGGGGATAAGGTGCTCTGGGAGAGACCTCAAGACATCCTGCCCGTGTTGAGGATATGTGGCCTGGTATGGTTCGGAGGGGGGGTGTTCGCTTGTCTCAACCCCCTCCTGCCATGCCAGGGCTGCTCAGATAAGGATCTGGTTTGGATTTTGGGGGGACCCCCACGTCATTTGTTTTTAAATTTTGTCGTGGGGTTCCCCTTAAAATACATACCAGTTTGGATTTTGGGGGGGACCCCCACGTTATTTTTTTAAAAATATTGGCGTAGGGTTCCCCTTAACCAGTTCCCGACCGCGCGCCATGTTTTCACGGCGGCAGTCGGGCAGCTGTGCGTGAATCGCCGTAAATAGGCGGCGATCGCGTGCACAGCTAGGGGTCGCGGTGGTCCCATTCGTTGCCGGACCGTTCAGTCAACATGAATAGACCAATGGATTTTGGTCTATTCATGTTGATTGTCTAGCAAATGGGATTTCTTCCCCTACCTGTGAAATGTAAACACAGGTAGGGGAAGTGATGTAATCTCCCCTCTCTGCTTTCTTTTCCGTTGCAGAGAGGAGAGAGAGACATCTAAAAACGTGAGTTGCACAAACAGCACACTAACACCAGTACACATAGGAACATTTAACCCTTTGATCGCCCCCTGATCGCCCCTCAGTTAACCCCTTCACTCCCTGTCACCCCCTGTCACAGTGTCAAATAGTGCAGCGATCTGATTTTTACCGATCGCTGTACTTGTCACCCTTGTGACGCTAAATCAGTGTTAGGGTAGATAGTATTAGGCCTAGTTAGGTGTAAATACCCCCCCTTGCCCCCCAATAAAGGTTTTAACCCCTTGATTGCCCCCTGTCACCTGTGATCACTATATATGTGTCACGGGTGACGCTAGCTAGCTAGATAGTTTTTTTCCCCATCAGTTTACCCGCCGTACATTATTTTATATACCTTTTATAGGTTTTAACCCCCGATCGCCCGGCGGTGAGCCCAGTTAGGTTTTAGCGTGCGTTAGGGTCAGGGTAAATACCAGGCAGGGCCAGTTAGCGAGGTACTCTGACACGCACCCACATATTCGGTAGGTGCTAGATATTATTGTAATATCTGATCAGATCAATATCTGCGATCTGATCAGATCTATATTAGCGTCCCCCTTAGATTTAGTCTTCTAAAAAACGCAGCGTTAGCGGGATCAGCCCAGATAACTGATAACACCTGCGTTTAGCCTCTCTGCCCAGCCCAGCCCACCCAAGTGCAGGATCAATAGATCGCTGTCACTTACCACTCACAGAACACATATCTGCAGCCTTCGCAGAGATCACGCCCGATCCCTGCGAATTCTGACAGTGAATTTGGTAGCAACTTGACACAGGCTCTGACAACCAGGTGCACATTTTTGCCTGTGAGTCTCACTTGTGTACCTATAAATTTAGAGACCATGTCTAATCCGAGGCACACTGGTGAAGAGGCCTACGCGATTGTGAGTATGACAGATGAGAGCGATGGGGAAGACTCACTGTCAGATTCAGACTCACCAATCGAGTTGATATTCGACAGCGGCTCCAAGACAGATAGTTCGAACGATTGGGTGGTCCCTGCTAAGGTCAGGCGTACCAGATCCCGTTTAGCTGGCGCTGAGGTGCAAGAACCGCAGGGCTCTCGTATGGAGCAGAGACCCAGTACTAGCGCTGCTACCCCTTCTGGTGACCTGGCAAGCACCAGCATCCTAGTACATCCTGGTCATACAACCAGCACTGCAGTATCACTTGGTGACGTGGCGAGTCCCATTAGTGCAGTACAAGCTGGTGTGGCTAGCACGAGTAATGTCCCGTAGCCATGAAGACAAAGAACACAAGCCTGCAGAGCCCATAGTGCCCTTCCTCACGCGCTTGCAAACCCTGATTGGCAACCCACCACTGATGCAGGGCCCGTACTTCCCCCATTCACTGCCCAACCCGGAATTCAGGTGAATACAGTTGATTTTAGGGCCATTGATTTTTTTTCGCTGTATTTCACCGCAGATCACTATAGATCTTTTGTGGACCAAAGCAATTTATATGCTGGTCAATACATCGCCGCTAATTCCCATTTGTCACTTGCCAGAACTTGGAAACCAACTACGATTTTCGAATTTAAGATCTTTCTGGGCCTCACCCTCAACATGGGCATACATCATCTACCTGATGATTGTGGTTATATTGGTCCAGTGACTCAATTCATCACATATATGTCTACTCTGCTTCCATGGCCAGGACACGGTACGAGCAGATTCTGCGGTTCATGCACTTCAGTGACAATCGACTCGATTGTCCATATGGAGACCCTGAATTTGAAAGGCTCTACAAAATTTGGTCCCTCATAAACCACTTCAACCAGACGTTCGTAGCACATTTTATTCCCAACCAAGTTGTGTGCGTGGACGAGTCCCTGATTAAATTTGCTGGCCGTCTTGGTTTCAAACTGTACGTCCCCAACAAGTGTGCCAGATGCGGGGTCAAGTTGTATAAGCTCTGTGACAGGGCCACAGGCTATACATGTAGTTTTATGGTTTATGAGGGCCTAGATAGCCGCATAGAGCCGGAAGGATGCCCAGACTACATGGGGAGTGCTGGTAAAATTGTGTGGAGCTTGGTGTCACCCTTATTCGGAAAGGGGTACCATTTGTACGTGGACAATTACTACACAAGCGTGCCACTTTTTAGTCATTTACTTGATCACCACATTGGCGCATGTGGCACCGTGCGACCTAATCGCCGGGGCTTCCCCAACGGCTGGTAGATTCCCGACTTAGTCGGGGGGAGAGAGCCTGCTTGAGATGTGGTAATTTGCTCGCGATGAAGTGGAGGGATACAAAGGATGTTTTCATTCTTTCCTCCATTCATGCAGACGCGGCTGTCCAAATTAGAAGGGCGACTGGTTTTGTGGAGAAACCCCTCTCTGTCCACCAATATAACCTTAATATGGGAGGGGTGGACCTCAATGACCAGTTAATGGCGCCCTACCTAATTGCCCGTAAATTCAGACGCTGGTACAAAAAAGTGTCTATTTACTTCTTTCAATTGGCTTTGCTGAACGCCTTTGTGCTATACAAAGCGTCAGGACGGACTGGACCTCTCCTGCAATTCCAGGATCCAGATGGCTCTGCACCCCAAGTTCCCGATCCACATGCAGTGAGCCGGCTGCATGGACGGCATTATCCACATGCCATCCCTGGTACCCCTACCCAACGATACCCCCAAAAGTATAAGCCAAGTATAACCCTGTCACTGGGATCAGTTAGATCTGTCATGTCCCGACCAGCCCCACCCCCCCACAGTTAGAACACACCCAGGGAACATTGTTAACCCCTTCACTGCCCCCTGCAGGTTTACCCCTTCACTGCCAATGACATTTACACAGTAATCAGTGGACATTTAAATTTCTGATCGCTGTATAAATGTCATTGGTCCCAAAAATGTGTCAAAAGTGTCCGACTTGTCCGCTGCAATATCGCAGTCCCAATAAAAATCGCAGATCGCCGCCATTACTAGTAAAAAAAAAAAATAGTAAAAACGCCATAAATCTATTCACATAGTTTGTAGACGCAATTGCTTTTGCGCAAACCAATCAAAATAAGCCGATTGCGATTTTTTTTACCAAAAATATGTAGAAGAATATATATTGGCCAAAACTGATGAATCATTTTCTTTTTTATATTTTTTTTTGGATATTTATTATAGCAAAAAAGTAAAAAATATTGTTCTTTTTTCAAAATCATCGCTCTTTGTTTGCTTATAGCGCAAAAAATAAAAACCGCAGAGGCGATCAAATACCACCAAAAGAAAGCTCTATTTCTGGGGAAAAAATAATAAAAATTTTGTTTGGGTACAACGCCGCACGACCGCGCAATTCTCATTCAAATTGCAACAGCGCTGAAAGCCGAAAATTGGTCTGGGCAGGAGGGGGGTTTAAGTGCCCAGTAAGGAAGTGGTTAAAATACATACCAGACCTGAAGAGTGTCTGATATGGACTTTTGGGGGGAACCCTAAGCAATTTTTTTTTTTAATTTTGGTGCGGGCCCTGCTGTTGTAAATTAGTTTAAAAATTGTGATGACATGCCCCAGTCTTGCACTTACTCTTGTTGGGCGCTGTTGTTGTTGCCCCAGAGCCCTTTTTTACACTTGTTGTTTACAAGTTCAAATAATTTTTTTTGCTACAAAATTAATTAGAACCCCCAAACATTATATTTTTTTTCAAACACCCTAGAGAATAAAATGGCGGTCGTTGCAATACTTTTTGTCACACGTATTTGTGCAGCGGTCTTTCAAGTGCGATTTAAAAAAAAAAAAAAATCACTTTTTTGAGTTAAACAATAAGACAACAGTAAAGTTAGCCCAATTTTTTTGTACATTATGAAAGAGGATGTTACGCAGGGTAAATAGATACCTAACATGTTATGGTTGAATATTGTGCACAATTTTAACGGTTACCAGGTTAGAGGTGCAGAGGAGGTCTTTTGCTGGAATTATTGCTCACACTCTGGCAATCTCCCATGTGTGGTTTGAACACCGTTTTCATATGCGGGCGTGACTTATGTATGCATTTTCTTTGCCGTGCAAACTCTCGGGGATGGTGGCGCTTTAAAAAAAAATGTAATTTTTTTTATTTTTTTTAACACTGTTCCTTTAAAAAAAAAATATCTGATCACTTTTATTGCTATCACAAGGAATGTAAACATCCCTTGTGATAGTAATATATGGTAACAGGAACTCTTTATGGAGGGATCGAGGGTCTAAAAGACCTCCATCCCTCCTTTGCACTTAACAGTGTTCATATCGCCAAAAACGGTGATTCTGAATACTGTCATTTTTTAAAAACCATTGGACGCCACGTAAACCAGAAGTGACGTTGTGACGTCGCTTCCGGAAATGTACGAATGAGTCCCGATCGAAAACCTATTTGAGGGGCTCCTGAGCCGGATCAGCCATTATCACCGGATAGCCGTCTGCTCTAAAAAATGGTACTGGGGTATAGCCTGTAGCTGCAGGCTATACCCCGATACATCCACTTAAAGCTGCCGCCGTTTATAAACGGCAATTCGCATTAAGTGGTTAAAAATTATGATGACATGCCCCAGTCAAACAGGTGCTGAAAAATTGGGCCTTGTGTGTTGGCGGTGCAAGAACACTGTAACCCTTTGCAGTTACTCTTGTTGGGCGCAGGAACAGGCCCTGCTGTTGTAAATTAGTTTAAAAACTGTATATATTTTAAGACACCACGTCAAGTGTACTATATACTGTACGTACACTCCTGAATGCACTGATATACAGTCATGGCCGAAATTGTTGGCACCCCAGAAATTTTTCCAGAAAATCAAGTATTTCTCACAGAAAAGTATTGCAGTAGCACATGTTTTGCTATATGTCCAATTTGCTTTTTTTCCTTTTTTGTTTTGTTTCTGGCCACTCATCATCTCCAGTGGCACATCGACCACTCACTATTTTCTGTCTGTCATTTCTCCTTACGTCAGTTGAGTTCAGGTTGGTCCATCCTGCACCAAGTTGGACAGTTTTTTCTCAGGTAAAAAAAAATATATATATATATACATATACCAACATAGGGCTCACATCTTCACCAGAGGGTCAGTCACCTCCCAAGGGGCAAATGATACCTTTTCAGGTTTTTTATCCAGACTTCTATGTCACCCCATTACAGGTTCCCGGTCAACCAAGTTTTCGACCCCAACCAGGACCGCGCAAGGAGGTCCTGGTTCGCACATGGATACCTCCTCCACATTATCTGCAGCCCCCGTTCACCATATGTTCACTTCACATACATAATACAGGCTGCTCTTCAGGCGCTAGTTACTGCCACAGATATCTTTGCACAACACTCTATGATCGAAGGGCGACCCTTCACCTACGCAGACAAGGCCGCTAAAAATCGAGCTTTCTGGCAGTGCAAGAGTTAGCAGGCCAAACACACATCACAAACTACAGATCGCAACATTCATACTTAGGCAGTACCAGACAGCAACTTCTCTGCTCCAGTATGCCTTGGGGCTCTGGTCCATAGGTTTGTGCCGAGCACAGGCGAGCACCCGAGCTGTCGGTTACCTGGCCAGTCACCTCTTGGCTCATTTCTGTTGCCACGCACTCTTCGAGTTTTCTAACTAAGAGCTCTCACTGGTACATTCTTTCCTTGTGTCTGCAATGCAGGTACTGGATAGTGGTCCCGTCAGCGTGACGACATGTTTCGCGACACCGCTTAATCATGTGTTTATGTGGTTCATATCTGTCTCGGTCAGAGGGCTTCGACCATAAATAAGAAGGCCAGTATGGTGGCCTGAATTTATGGGAGGAGCCCGGGGGGTATATAGACAGACCACCCCCCTTTGTCGGTTCCAGTGCACGATACCCTCCCTACCATTTCTATTTTTAAGGGCACTTCTCAACACATTTCTCTCCATAAATCATCCATCATCTATCTTGGGTATGCCCCTCTTTTGGCATACCGTCCAGCTGACCGGGGCATACTGCAGGTATAATTTATGTTGTAAGTCTTGTCGCATTTTTATGTGGTTCATATTTGTCTCGGTCGAAGGGCTTCGACCATAAATATATATTGTGACAGTATGCAAGGTGAAGTGGTAGACGGACGCTACCTGTCACCTCGTATGCATTCATGTGAACTAGAACAGAGTCCTGTCCGGATTTTGCCAGCCACCATGGCAGGGCTTTTTCCGGTCCAGAGTTTGTGGTCCACTGATGTCCACCAGCAGGTGGCTTAAATGTGCAGGAAGAGATCTCACTAGAGCTCTGACCTGGAACTCAGAGAGGAATCTGAGGGATCTCTGAGTCTGTTTGGACTTTAAAAGACAAGGTTTGCATTGTGGCTTATGTTGTTTGGGTGTCGGGGGCTCGCTCCACACCGTATAATGAGGAAACTATAATGTTTAGTTTAGCACCAGACGGCAATGATTTATTTTCTGTTTTGTTGTTTTTTTTAAAAATGCAAATCTTTTACCAATAAACCTGGCATGCTACCAGATTTTAAGAAAGCTGTCTGCACGCTGACTATTTTCCTCAGGAAAGTTGACCCCCACAAGCTAATCTCCCACACGTGGTGGAGTTCAGCGGGCATCTTTCCAAGATGGAGGGAATATTAAAGACCATGTTTCAAGCCAATGCAGCTCAGCGGAAAACCAACCGCCAGGTTGCAGAGGCCGCCGCAGCCCAACAAGCGGCTCAACAGGAGATGAACCGACAGTTTGCGGAGGCCCTGCTGGAGTTAAAAAAGGGGCCCGCACCTCCGGTAACAGTGAAACCAAAGTTGGTACGCGCCTCTTACCACTTGCAGAACATGACACCTGTGAATGACATGGAGGTGTATCTCACGACTTTTGAAAGAGTCGCTCTTCGTGAAGGATGGCCAAAAGAATAGTGGGCGGGACTGTTAGCACCATTCTGGACTGGTAAACCCCAAAAAGCCTACTTTGATCTGGATGTCAGATAAGGCCCAGGACTATGAGACCCTAAAGGCAGAGATATTCGCAAGCCTAGAGGTCACCATAACAGTCTGGGCCCAACGGGTGCATCAGTGGACTTACCGCACCGACAAGCCACCCCGCTCGCAGATGTTCGACCTGGTCCAACTCACCAGGAAGTGGCTACAGCCGGAAACTCTGCCAGGTCCCCAGATTGTGTAGCGCGTGGTCATGGACCGCTTTCTACGTGCGTTCCCTGCTGCTTTGAGTAAGTGGGTCAGTCATTGGGATCCCAAAACCGCCACCCAACTCGTGGACCTCGTGGAGAGATACACTGCTGCTGAGGACTTGTTGCACCCATCTGCTCCCCACTCCAATGTATCTGGGGGTGAAAGATCGCCCAGCTGACCCGGTAAGACTGTTCCAGGGTTTAGAGGCATGGGTAAATTTGATAAGACTGCTACGGTTAAAGTGACTGTGGGCTCTAGACCTAGAGACTGCCCAAAGAAGCCAGGAAGGTGTTGGGGACCCTGGAAAGGACTGGGAAGAGAGCACATACAGTGCTACCGATGCCATGCATTGGGCCATGTTGCTGCCAATTGTCCCCTGAATGATGAACCCATGCAATGTGATTATACTTATGTAAATAGATGCCTTTCTGTTTTTGCACAGGTCGCACATACAGCATCATGTTATAATCGCATGGAGAAGCAAATGTGTGTGATTTTTGTTGATGGAAAGCCAGTCACTGCACTGCTTGACTCTGGTAGTGTGGTAACATTGGTAAAAAGCAATTGTGTAAATCCTGCAAGGTTACACCCTAGCACTGTCGGGGTCATTTGCATCCATGGGGACACTCGTGACTACCAGACTGCAGTGGTTGAGATTGACACCTCTTGGGGGAATGTGACTCATTCAGTGGGGTAGTACCTTCATTGTTATATAACGCCCTATTGGGCAGCGATTTTCCCCATTTTTGGAGGCTGTGGGAAGGCCCAGGGGGTCTGGAATCAAAGAGCTCCCCTGCTGCGGAAGCACAGGAACTCTCGCTCTACCCCTTTTGCCAAATGAAAGGGGAGACTGGTGGTAGGACAGAGGAAGGAGGAGACCCTCTTCCTTTTACTGTATTGGCTGGGGAGCCGGAGGAGCTGGAAGATAGCTCCCAGCTGGGGGCTAATGACCCAGAAAATGTCTCTGATCCTGACTGTGAGAGTGAACCGAATGTAGTACTTGACTTAGAGGTCCGGAGGGAGGACTTGTGTACAGAGCAACTATGGGATGTCACTCTCCTTAGAGCCAGAGAAAACGTGAAGGTGATGGCTTGGGAACCTGTGGACCCTAATAGAGGGGTGTCTTTTCCCTACATAGCTCTTAAAAATAATTTGTTGTATCAGGTGGTAAAACGAGGGGAGGATGAGGTGGAACAGCTGGGGTTCCCAAACCCTTTCACAGGATGGTGTGCTAGATCTAGCCCATGGACATGTATTGGGGGGACATCTGGGTATGGATAAGACCAGGGAGAGAATAACCCAAATATTCTTCTGGCTATTTAAGTTCACAGTGGAACACTGGCGGGGAGACTCCAGAACAATGCGGATGCCTTCTCCCGGGTCCACTGTATGGTTGGGACAGTTGCTCAGCTGCAGGTGCTTGAGCAGAGGGTGAGGATATGTGACAGTATACAAGGTGAAGTGGTAGACGGACGTTACTGTCTAACTGACCAGGGCACACTGCAAGTCTAATTTATGTTGTAAATCTTGCACATTTTTATGTGGTTCATATCTGTCTCAGTCAAAGGGTTTTGACCACAAATATATATATATATATATTTTTTTTTTTTTTTTTGTGAGAGTATGCGAGGCGAAGTGGTAGATGGACGCTACCTGTCACCTCATATGCATTCATGTGGACTGGATTAAACAGAGTCCGGTCCGGATTTTGCCAGCCACCATGATAGGGCTGCTTGCGGGCCAGAGTTTGTGGTCCACTGGAGTTCACTAGCAGGTGGCTTAAATGATCAGGAAGCGATCTCACTAGAGCTCTGACCTGGAACTCATGGAGGTATCTGAGGGAGCTCTGCGTCTGTTTGGACTTTAAAAGACAAGGTTTGCATTTTGGCTTATGTTTTGTGGGTGTCGGTGGCCAGCCCCACACCATATTGTGAGGAAACTATAATGTTTAGTTTAGCGCCAGATAAAAAAGATTTATTTTCTGTTTTGTTCGTTTTTTAAAAATGCAAATCTTTTACCAATAAACCTGGCAAGCCGCCAGAGTTTAAGAAAGTTGCCTGCACGCTGACTATTTTCCTCAGGAAAGTTGACCCCTATAAGCTAATCTCCCACAATATATATACTGTATACCCTTTTCCATGCACTACACTCATCCAATGTGTGAACCCATCACCCCCACACCCCCAGCTGCTTCCACGTATGACTCCCAGATTCCAAGATGCCTTGCACTCTGGGGGCTCCAATGGAAATAGTAGAAATGTGCAACCAAATCCCATTTACATCTTTGACACTGTTCCACATAGGTGTTTGACTCACAAAAAGATTTTTCAGTGGCATGCTTTTATTTTCATAATTTTTAGGTTTTGTCATTGCATAGTTCATTTGTTAAAGGAAGCTGAATGGTGAGAATTATTTGTGATAATGGTATATTGTTTTATTTGTTTGATTCTGTTAAGTCCATGTCATTATCATAGAGCAGCTCTGTTCATCCTATAACGTAGTTCCTCTTGTACAGTTCAGCCTTTACAGTCCCTGTTTTTAGGATATAAAGCATGTATAGACATATAGACACATTACAGTAAACATTTTCCTTTGAAACAATGCCTAGCTTTTTTTCACCATGCCCATTAATCAGTATGCTGTCATAGCACAATCAGTGGTTAGTGCACTTTGTTTAATCCACAGGAAAATTACCCTACCATGAAAGAGCCAGTTGGTTGTACCTTCCAGGCTAACAGTTTCCAATCCACCCCGACTCCACAAATCGGAAGCTTTTACAAGCTGTCATCACACAATGTGTCTTTGCAGGCCAAACACAACCCGTCTCTTTCCGGGAGCTTGAGAGTCCACTGTACAAGTTGTTCATCTACAAAAGCCAAACACAGCAGTGACATAATGGTATTTAAATAAACCAGCATCTGATGGGCACTTCACACCCTTTCATATCTGAACTTGCTTCCGCAGGAGAAGAGGGGCAAACAGAGAGGACTGAAGACCACCCTCCACCAGCATCTCAGTTCTTCTCTCAAAGAGATAAAAATGATATGCCGTGATTATGATTACTAGTTTATAATATAGCTTTTGAACATAGGACAGGACTTATATATGAATATCTACTAAGTAAATCCTATTTGGATTTCTGAGCGAATTGAAACATGTATATCTATAGTATAAAGAATGGATTATAGTTTATGTGCCTCTTGATAGAGGACAAGCCATAAAAGGAAACATCGTTTATGTATTAACGAATTATTGGGCATTGCCTTATGGTATATACAGTATCTCACAAAAGTGAGTACACCCCTCACATTTTTGTAAATATTTTATTAGATCTTTTCATGTGACAACACTGAAGAAATGACACTTTGCTACAATGTAAAGTACTGTAGTGTGTCCAGCTTGTATAACAGTGTATATTTGCTCTCCCCTCAAAATGAATCAACACACAGCCATTAATGTCTAAACTGCAGGCAATAAAAGTGAGTACACCCCTAAGTGAAAATGGGGTCCAAAGTGTCAATATTTTGTATGGCCACCATTATTTTTCAGCACTGCCTTAACCCTCTTGGGCATGGAATTCACCAGAGCTTCCCAGGTTGCATTGGAGTCCTCTTCCACTCCTCCATGACAGCATCCCGGAGCTGGTGGATGTTAGAAACCTTGCACTTCTCCATTTGAGGATGCCCCACAGATGCTCAATACGGTTTAGGTCTGCAGACATGCTTGGCCAGTCCATCAGCTTTACCCTCAGCTTCTTTAGCAAGGCAGTGGTCGGCTTGGAGGTGTGTTTGGGGTCGTTATCATGTTGGAATACTGCCTTGCGGCCCAGAGTCTGAAAGGGGGGGATCATGCTCTGTTTTAGTATGTCACAGTACATGTTGGCATTCATGGTTCCCTCAATGAACTGCAGCTCTCATGCAGCCCCAGACCATGACACTCTCACCACCATGCTTGACTGTAAGCATGACACACTTGTCTTTGTAGTCCTTACCTGGTTGTCGCCACACATGCTTGACACCATCTGAACCAGATAAGTTTATCTTGGTCTCATCAGACCACAGGACACGGTTCCAGTAATCCATGTCCTTAGTCTGTTTGTCTTCAGCAAACTGTAAGCGGGCTTTTTTATGCATCATCTTTAGAAGAAGCTTCCTTCTGGGACGACAGCCATGAACACTGACAGGCTGACCCCCCACCCCTTCAACCTCTGCAGCAATGCTGGCAGCACTCATACATCTATTTCCCAAAGACAACCTCTGAATATGATGCTGAGCACGGGCACTCAACTTCTTTGGTCGACCATGGCAAGGCCTGTTCTGAGTGTTAACCCGTTGTATGGTCTTGGCCACCGTGCTGCAGCTCAGTTTCAGGGTCTTGCCAATCTTCTTATAGCTTAGGGCACCTTTCTTTAGAGTAACAATTTTTTTTTTCAGATCCTCAGAGAGTTCTTTGCCATGAGGTGCCATGTTGAAATTCCAGTGACCAGTATGAGAGAGTGAGAGCGATAACACCAAATTTAAAAAACCTGCTCCCCGTTCACACCTGAGACCTTGTAACACTAACAAGTCACATGACATTGTGGAGGGAAAATGGCTAATTGGGCCCAATTTGGACATTTTCACTTAGGGGCATACTCACTTTTGTTGCCAGCGGTTTAGACATTCATGATGGTCTGTTGAGTTATTTTGAAGGGACAGCAAATTTACACTGTTATACATGCTGTACACTCACTACTTTACATTGTAGCAAAGTGTCATTTCTTCAGTGTTGTCACATGAAAAAATATAATAAAATATTTACAAAAATGTGAGGGGTGTACTCACTTTTGTGAGATACTGTATATACAAACACACGCACACAAATCAGCTATAACATTATGACAAGTAAAAAAAATAATATTAACCATCATTAATTAATTAATTAATCATTAATTTTGTGAGATGCTGTACCTTATAAAATAATGACTTTTCCAGGTGAAGTACTGCTTAATGTGGTCAGTGAGGCCATGTACAGTATAACAGTAATGGGTTACTACTGAAGACTGAGACGTGTGCTTTGAAGGTATGAGGTGCCTTCATTTTTCATGTAGCTTGTTTTTTAATTTATATTAATTTCTAGGTTGCATGGAAATGACCTTTAGTTTAAATTGAAGAACGAAACAATTGGAATATATAAAAACTGATTATGTTCTTTATTTTCTAATTTCTAAAGGATGGAAATCTGGCAGGTAGATGAAATGATTCTTCTCTGACATGCTTCCGCGGAAGAAGGCCCATTAAGTTCCATTATTCATCCTTATCTCATTGTTTTACTGTTTAGTTCAGCAAACTTAATTTATATAAACCATTGGCAGTGCTGCTTTACCACATGGAGGACCTGAGGGGCTGAAAGAGCTATAATTTAATTTCATGGTTAATGCAGCAAAACCCTTTATAGGTCTCGAAACACCTAAGAGGCTCTATTCCTGCTGGATAAATGAACACTTTAATAGGTGTGACAGCATATACATATGACGTGTTTTCCACAAAACGAGGGGCAAGAAAGTTTTTCTGCAGTAACTACTTTTATTATTATCAATGCAGAAACTCTTAACAAGTCTTTCCTAATGAATGCAATA
>BLSH010440646.1:754747-767070 GCA_018402905.1 Glandirana rugosa
GTAATACAATAACGACACAAACCGAAACATCTACTTGTTGAACATGTCACCTGAGAGTTCGAGGGCCTTTCTCTGCCCAACACAAACCGGACGTTTCTGTGTAACACACTACCGTCGAACATTTTCGAAGGCTAAACACCTCAGTCCCACCTAACCTTTGACAATCGGACCTTCCATGTTGGTTGTCCATGTCATTATCATAGAGCAGCTCTGTTCATCCTATAACGTAGTTCCTCTTGTACAGTTCAGCCTTTACAGTCCCTGTTTTTAGGATATAAAGCATGTATAGACATATAGACACATTACAGTAAACATTTTCCTTTGAAACAATGCCTAGCTTTTTTTCACCATGCCCATTAATCAGTATGCTGTCATAGCACAATCAGTGGTTAGTGCACTTTGTTTAATCCACAGGAAAATTACCCTACCATGAAAGAGCCAGTTGGTTGTACCTTCCAGGCTAACAGTTTCCAATCCACCCTGACTCCACAAATCGGAAGCTTTTACAAGCTGCCATCACACAATGTGTCTTTGCAGGCCAAACACAACCCGTCTCTTTCCGGGAGCTTGAGAGTCCACTGTACAAGTTGTTCATCTACAAAGCCAAACACAGCAATAACATAATGGTATTTAAATAAACCAGCATCTGATGGGCACTTCACACCCTTTCATATCTGAACTTGCTTCCCCAGGAGAAGAGGGGCAAACAGAGAGGACTGAAGACCACCCTCCACCAGCATCTCAGTTCTTCTCTCAAAGAGATAAAAATTATATGCCATGATTATGATTACTAGTTTATAATATAGCTTTTGAAAATAGGACAGGACTTATATATGAATATCTACTAAGTAAATTCTATTTGGATTTCTGAGCGAATTAAAACATGTATATCTATAGCATAAAGAATGGATTATAGTTTATGTGCCTCTTGATAGAGGACAAGCCATAAAAGGAAACCTCTTGTATTTATTAACAAATTATTGGGCATTGCCTTATGGTATATACGGTATCTCACAAAAGTGAGTACACCCCTCACATTTTTTGTAAATATTTTATTCTATCTTTTCATGTGACAACACTGAAGAAATTACACTTTGCTACAATGTAAAGTAGTGAGTGTCCAGCTTGTATAACAGTGTACATTTGCTCTCCCCACAAAATGAATCAACACACAGCCATTAATGTCTAAACCGCAGGCAATAAAAGTGAGTACACCCCTAAGTGAAAATGTCCATATTGGGTCCAAAGTGTCAATATTTTGTGTGGCCACCATTATTTTCCAGCACTGCCTTAACCCTCTTGGGCATGGAGTTCACCAGAGCTTCCCAGGTTGCCACTGGAGTCCTCTTCCACTCCTCCATGACAACATACCGGAGCTGGTGGATGTTAGAAACCTTGCACTCCTCCATCTTCCATTTGAGTATGCCCCACAGATGCTCAATACGATTTAGGTCTGGGGACATGCTTGGCCAGCCCATCACCTTTACCCTCAGCTTCTTTAGCAAGGCAGTGGTCGGCTTGGAGGTGTGTTTGGGGTTGTTATCATGCTGGAATGCTGCCTTGCGGCCCAGAGTTTGAAAGGAGGGGATCATGCTTCAGTATGTCACAGTACATGTTGGCATTCATGGTTCCCTCAATGAACTGCAGCTCCCCAGTGCCACACACGCTTGACATCATCTGAACCAGATAAGTTTATCTGGTTCTCATCAAACCACAGGACATGGTTCCAGTAATCTATGTCCTTAGTCTGCTTGTCTTCAGCAAACTGTAAGCGGGCTTTCTTATGCATCATCTTTAGAAGAGGCTTCCTTTTGGGACGACAGCCATGAGCACTGACAGGCTGACCCCTCACCCCTTCAACCTCTGCAGCAATGCTGGCAGCACTCATACATCTATTTCCCAAAGACAACCTCTGAATATGATGCTGAGCATGGGCACTCAACTTCTTTGGTTGACCATGGCGAGGCCTGTTCTGAGTGTTAACCCGTTGTATGGTCTTGGCCACCGTGCTGCAGCTCAGTTTCAGGGTCTTTCCAATCTTCTTATAGCTTAGGGCACCTTTATATAGAGTAACAATTATTTTTTTCAGATCCTCAGAGAGTTCTTTGCCATGAGGTGCCATGTTGAATTTCCAGTGACCAGTATGAGAGAGTGAGAGCGATAACACCAAATTTTAAAAACCTGTTCCCCGTTCACACCTGAGACCTTGTAACACTAACAAGTCACATGACATTGTGGAGGGAAAATGGCTAATTGGGCCCAATTTGGACATTTTCACTTAGGGGCATACTCACTTTTGTTGCCAGTGGTTTAGACATTCCTGATGGTCTGTTGAGTTATTTTGAGAGGACAGCAAATTTACACTGTTATACAAGCTGTACACTCACTACTTTACATTGTAGCAAAGTGTCATTTCTTCAGTGTTGTCACATGAAAAAATATAATAAAACATTTACAAAAATGTGAGGGGTGTACTCGCTTTTGTGAGATACTGTATATACAAACACACACGCACAAATCAGCTATAACATTATGACCTTTGACAAATAAAGCGAATAATATTAACCATCATTAATTAATTAATTAATTAATCATTAATTTTGTGAGATGCTGTACCTTATAAAATAATGACTTTTCCAGGTGAAGTACTGCTTAATGTGGTCAGTGAGGCCATGTACAGTATAACAGTAATGGGTTACTACTGAAGACTGAGACATGTGCTTTGAAGGTATGAGGTGCCTTCATTTTTCATGTAGCTTGTTTTTTAATTTATATTAATTTCTAGGTTGCATGGAAATGACCTTTAGTTTAAATTGAAGAACAAAACAATTGGAATATATAAAAACTGATTATGTTCTTTATTTTCTAATTTCTAAAGGATGGAAATCTGGCAGGTAGATGAAATGATTCTTCTCTGACATGCTTCCGCGGAAGAAGGCCCATTAAGTTCCATTATTCATCCTTATCTCATTGTTTTACTGTTTAGTTCAGCAAACTTAATTTATATAAACCATTGGCAGTGCTGCTTTACCACATGGAGGACCTGAGGGGCTGAAAGAGCTATAATTTAATTTCATGGTTAATGCAGCAAAACCCTTTATAGGTCTCGAAACACCTAAGAGGCTCTATTCCTGCTGGATAAATGAACACTTTAATAGGTGTGACAGCATATACATACGACGTGTTTTCCACAAACGAGGGGCAAGAAAGTTTTTCTGCAGTAACTACTTTTATTATTATCAATGCAGAAACTCTTAACAAGTCTTTCCTAATGAATGCAATAAAATTACTTGTATCTCTTGCTGAGATGTTGAAAACCCACACATAGGACTGTGACATGTTCATGATATCCGTAGGCTTTTCTTTTATAATAAAAGTTGTCTTTATTAGGCTTCAACTTGTATAAGAGAAGGGGTCTCCAAACTTTCCAAACATAGTGCCCTGTTATTGGTGCCAGTGGGAGAGTTGAGAGGAATACTGTCCCATCATTGGTGTCAGTGGGAGAAATAGTGCCATCATTGATATTAGTGGGATGAATAGTGCCCCATCATTGGTGTCAGTTGGGGAAATTATGTCTCATTGTTGGTGTCAGTGTTAGGAATAGTGCCTCAAATCCAGGGGAGGAATAGTGCTTCAAGGGCTGGATAAAGGCTAGCAAAGGGCTGCATCCAGCCCTCGAGGCCACAGTTTGGAAACCACTGTATAAGAACAATGTTTGCATTCAGATTTAAGTATAAAGCATTTGTAAAGCTTTCGGCAAGCCTCAAGCAGCAATGTTGTAGTCTTTACCCAACTTAGCATTATGTTTTCCTGGGAAAAAAGTTGCATGATAAAATGTTAATTTTAGGCCTTAAATTTACTTAAACCCCCAAAACATTATTACTTTCCGAAAGCAAATAAAAAGATGGTAGTTGCAAGGTCTCACAAAATTTGCGCAACTGTTTTCAAACCTATATATTCATTAAGACATGCACTAAAATGCATTTTAGTGCACACAAACAAGATATAATTCCATTTTCATTTTTTGCAAAATTTAAAAAATAGGACCATGTCAAGCAAATAGATACCAAATATGTCAAGCCTTACATTTACCTGTGCCCGCAAAACAGCGACAAATTACAATACTCAAATAGAGGATGTTTTAAAATCCTTTATGGCTCATTTGTTTTAGCGTATTTTGGGTGTAGCGTGTGGCATGCTCCAGCACCCTTCCATGCACCCTGATCCCCCCCCCCCTTTCCTGTGACAGCAGGCGGGGGTTCTTCTCCCTGCAAACGCTGCAACATTTGAAAAGACATTACAGGAATCTATGAATGAAACTACAAGTCCCGTCTTCCACCATGGCAGATGGCTTGCAGTTCTCAACAGACTGGAAGGGTGCTGATGAGCACCCTTATAGTCCACTGGCATACCCTCAATTTTTCTATCAGAAAGCCCATATGGAGCTATGGACAGAAAGCTGGAGGACATGTCTGCAGGAGCATGACATTGAACCCCCCCCCCCACCACCATAGCAGATGGCTTTTAGTTCTCAACTGGAAGGGTTCTGATGAGCGCCCTATTAGACCACTGGCATACCCTTAAGCCCATATGGAGCCCATATTTCCTGCAAAAAATATGTGCATTTATTATTTCTTTGCAGAAAGATAAACTTAGCGTTTAAAGTATTTTTCATCATTCACAATTGACTCTGTAAATGTAACACAAATTGCTCAAACTAAAAAGGAAAGTGCTGTGTGTTAAACTGACTATTGGATATTGACCATTGCTGGATTTTTTATGGATGGCTTTTCTATATATGACCATGGAAGGGACTGCAGCTTCTGCATGTTTATCGTTCAGCTTAAATTTCTGAATTTGTGTTTTTATTATTTGAGCAATCTTGTTCTGTTCTGATTCCATGTCGGTACTGCAATCACTGAGATTTGTTTTGACACTAGAGAAGAGCAATGTGTAGATTGATATCAAGGTCATTAAAAACAAGGTCAAATTCTGCATCTCTTCTTTCAATGGAAGAAAAAATGACAAAGATCCCTCTTATGCTCTATTGTCTTTCAATGTTACTGTCACCAGATCTGAGCCTTGATGCCTCCCCCATGCCTAACCCACTGCCCTCTGAGAATTAAGTCTTAGTGGTTTCTTGTTAGTCTAATTAATAAGTCAAAGACATGAATGATCCAGAAAATGCACAAAGATGTAGGGCAGTATTTTTTCAATGGTGATATCCTATGACCTATTAGATATGCATGACCATACCACAGCCAGAAAGACAAAATCTGTAAGAATATTTATCTAGCGCCCAGCTCTAATTTTAATTTTAAACTAACAATTATTTATAACATATACGTGATATTTTAAGATATTGTATGTTGTTTTTATTATTTTTTTTAGGTTATTTATCAAATTGTTTATTCATTTGTCCAGCACAGTTACAAAGTATTTTTTCAACACTTATTCAACATTTTATCCTAGGAATACAAATGGAATCATTTATGATAAATTGAGCATTCTCTTTAAAATCTAGTATTTCTTTCACCTGAAATAAAAACAATTGCAAATAAATCCTAACAGTGTTTGGGGTGCAGATAACTGTTTTATGGCTTCCACAGTATAGATCACAGATTTCTAGTACCTTTGGCATTACAGATGGCAGATCTCTATAGCAGTGGTGGTTAACTTACTAGATGTAGGGGATTTCCAATTTGACGCCTGGCATAACCAAAGGCAGCACATATAGTATCTCACAAAAGTGAGTACACCTTTCACATTTTTGTAAATATTTTATTATATCTTTTCAAGAAATTACACTTTGCTGCAATGTAAAGTAATGAGTGTGCAGCTTGTATAACACTGTAAATTTGCTGTCCCCTCAAAATAACTCAACACACAGGCATTCATTTTCTTTAGTTATTATATTTTTTTTCAATTGTTCTCTTATGTCAATACATGAGGGGTAGCGCAGCCTTTCTATATACTAAACAGCTATTAATGTCTAAACCGCTGTCAACAAAAGTGAGTACACCCCTATGTGAAAATGTCCAAATTGTGCCCAATAAGCCATTTTTTCCTCCCCGGTGTCATGTGGCTCATTAGTGTTACAAGGTCTTAGGTGTGAATGGGAAGCAGGTGTGTTAACCACTTCAGCCCCGGAAGGATTTCCAGCTTTAGGACCGGAGCCCTTTTTGCGATTCGGCACTGCGTCGCTTTAACTGAAAACTGCGCGGTCGTGCGGCGTTGTACCCAAACGAAATTTGCGTCCTTTTTTTCCCACAAATAGAGCTTTCTTTTGGTGGTATTTGATCCCCTCTGCGTCATTTCTGATCGCCGCTATAAACAAAAGAAGAGCGACAATTTTGCAAAAAAACCCAAATTTCTTACTTTTTGCTAAAATACAAATCCAAAAAAAAAATATAAAAAAACATTTTTTTTCACCGTTTTTGGCCGATTTATATTCTTCCTCATATTTGCGATAAAAAAAATCGCAATCGGCGTTTATTGATTGGTTTGCGCAAAAGTGGTCGCGTTTACGGATGATGAGAATTCATTTTTGGGGTTTTTATTTTTTTTTTATTTTTTACTAAAAATGGCGGCGATCTGCGATTTTTTGCGGTACTGCGATATTTCAGCGGACATGTCGGACCATTTTGACACTTTTTTGGGACCATTGGCATTTATACAGCGATCAGTGCTATAAAAATGCACTGATTACTGTGTAAATGCCATTGGCAGTGAAGGGGTTAACCTGCAGGGGGCGCGCTAAGGGTTAACTATGTTCCCTGGGCGTGTTCTAACTGTATGGGGGATGCCCTAACAGGAGAAGGGAAGTGGTCACAGCCTTCACGTAAAGGAAAGCTGTGATCACAGCCCTTCCCCCTCACACAGAGCGGAGGTCCGTGTTTACATACACGGACCTCCGCTCATTCGCTCCGGGGGGGCCATCGCGGGTGGCCGGCGGCAATCGAAGCCGCCGCACCCGCTCCCTGGCCCTCCCCGAACACAGTGAGCGCGCGGCGGCGCGCGCGCGCTCACAGTGCGCGTTATCGTAGCCGCCGTCGTATGACGGCGATTTGCGATAACGAACCACCTTGTCGCCGTCAACCTGCGGTTGGCGGTCGGCAAGTGGTTAAATTTGGTGCTATCACTCTCACTCTCTCATACTGTCACTGGAGATTTAACATGGCACCTCATGTCAAAGAATTCTCTGAGGATCTGATAAAAAAATAATTGTTGCTCTACATAAAAATGGCCTAGGCTATAAGAAGATTGCCAAGACCCTGAAACTGATCTGCACCACAGTGGCCAAGACCATACAGTGGTTTAACGGAACAGGTCCCACTCAGAACACACCTCGCCATGGTCATCCAAAGAAGTTGATTGCACGTCATGCTCAGCATCATATTAGAGGGTTGTCTTTGGAAAATAGGCGTATGAGTGCTGCCAGCATTGCTGCAGAGGTTGAAGGAGTCAGCCTGTCAGTGCTCAGACCATATGCCACACACTGCATCAAATTAGTCTGCATGGCTGTAGTCCCAGAAGGAAGCCTCTTCTAAAGATGAGGCACAAAAAAGCCCACAAACATTTTGCTGAAGAAAAACAGACTAAGGACATGGATTACTGGAACCATGTCCTATGGTGTGATGAGACCAAGATAAACTTACTTGGTTCAGATGTGTTTGTCGGCAACAAGGTGAGCAGTACAAAGACAAGTGTGTCTTGCATACAGTCAAGCATGGTGGTGGGAGTGTCATGGTCTGGGGCTCCCGACACTGGGGAGCTACAGTTCATTGGCCATGAATGCCAACATGTACTGTGACATACTGAAGCAGAGAATGATCCCCTCCCCTCGGAGACTGGACTGCAGGGCAGTATTCCAACATGATAAAGACCCCAAACACACCTCCAAGATGACCACTGCCTTGCTAAAGAAGCTGAGGGTAAAGGTGATGGACTGGCCAAGCATGTCTCCAGACCTAAATCCTATTGAGCATCTGTGAGGCATGCTCAAACGGAAGGTGGAGGAGAGCAAGGTCTCTAACATCCACCTTGAGAAAAAAAAAAAGCACACAAGGGCGCACTGGCCTAGCGCATTATCCTTGATACCTTTTTAATGTGTAAAAGTCATAAAAACATACTCACAGACATATCTTGTGACAAGCAACAATGTTAAGGAGTAGGTCACATCAGTACAACTGCCTCCCACTGGTAGCCTGGATGGGCTGGCTGACGCGTTGCGAGGCCGTAGCCTCTTCCTCAGAGCCTGGCTTGCTACACACGAGCTACAGTTTTAAAGCATCCAGTCTGCACTAATGAGGGGGGTGGGTCCTCTTTTAGTCCCGCCCACTAGCTCAGATGCCGTGAGTGGCTGGTCCGTCCTCCTAGTGGGCGGGACTAAAAGAGGACCCCACCCACCCCCTCATTAGTGCAGACTGGGTGCTTTAAAACTGTAGCTCGTGTGTAGCAAGCCAGGCTCTGAGGAAGAGGCTACGGCCTCGCAACGCGTCAGCCAGCCCATCCAGGCTACCAGTGGGAGGCGGTTGTACTAATGTGACCTACTCCTTAACATTGTTGCTTGTCACAAGATATGTCTGTGAGTATGTTTTTATGACTTTTACACATTAAAAAGGTATCAAGGATAATGCGCTAGGCCAGTGCGCCCTTGTGTGCCTTTTTTTTTTTTCTCTAGTTTGGGACGACCCCAGTCCAACAAGAGGCAGCAGGCCAGCAGTTAATCCGGTTCCAACACCACAAACATCCCCCTCCTCACCACTGCAGATAAGCCACTCTCCTGGAGCGCGGAGGAATAGGATTTGTCTCTAACATCCACCAGCTCAGTGATATCATCATGAAGTAGTGGAAGAGGACACCAGTGGCAACCTGTGAAGCTCTGGTGAACTCCATGCCCATGAGGGTTAAGGCAGTGCTGGAAAATAATGATGGCCACATAAAATATTGACACTTTTGGCCCAATATGGACATTTTCACTTAGGGGTATATTCACTTTTGTTGCCAGAGGTTTAGACATTAATGGCTGTGATTTGAGTTATTTTGAGGGGACAGCAGATTTATACTGTTATACAAGCTGTACACTCACTACTTTACATTGTAGCAAAGTGTAATTTCTTCAGTGTTGTCACATGAAAAGATATAATAAAATATTAAAGAAAGATATAAAAAAGATATAATAAAATATTTACAAAAATGTGAGGGGTGTACTCACTTTTGTGAGATGCTGTATATTTCTGGATATGTACTGAAGAATGCGGTCAGAGTCACAGTAGATGGTCAGGGCCACTTGGCATACTACAGTAGATGGCTACACATACAATACAGTATAGTTGATGCTCAGAGCCTGTGGACATACTACAATAGATGGTTATGGACTATATAGTATATTCTACAATAGATGCTCAGAGCCTGTGCATACCTTAGTAGATTGTTAGTAACTCTATATATTCTAAAGTAGATGATCAAAGCTTGTGAACATACTATAGTAGATTAATAGAGACTACATACATAAAGTTAAGCGGACACCTGGATGTTCGGGTTTGGCCGAACTTTGCGAAAAAGTTTGAGTTCGGCACCGAACTTGACCCCGAACCCCATTGAAGTCAATGGTGACCCGAACTTTTGGGCACTAAAATGGCTGTAAAAAAGTCCTGGAAAGGGCTACAGGGCTGCAAAAGGAAGCAAAATGGGGGCAAGAGTAGGGCAAGTGCCCTGCAAACAAATGTGGATAGGAAAATAACTTAAAATCACATAAAAAAAATAATGGAGGAGGTGGATGTGGAGTAGGCGGTTGAGGAGGCAGTGACCGTGGCGGTGTAGGTGGAAGTGGCGGTGGAGGAGGAGGAGGTAGCCAACACTGTTTTTTGTTTTTATTTTCTAATTGGGGTAGCCCCCAAAATATTGAGACATATTAAAAAAAAAATCTTCCGATCGCGCTCCAGTGAGGGAATTAAGGATGGCACCTTGTCCTTGTAACGGGGATCCAGCAGGGTGGCCACCCAGTAATCAGCACAAGTTACAATGTGGGCAACTCGGCTGTCTTTGTGCAGGCACTGCAGCATGTAGTCGCTCATGTGTGCCAGGCTGCCCAGAGGCAAAGACAAGCTGTCATCTGTGGGAGGTGTATCATCTGTGTCCTCTGTATCCACCCAGCCACGCTCCAGTGATGCCCACGAGCTGCGTTGGGTGCCGCCCTGCTGTGAACATGGTTCCTACTCCCCCTCCTCATCCTTGTCCTCCTCATCCTCCAGAACTGTGCCCTGGCTTGAAATTTTTTTACCTGGCCTATGCTGGTGCAGGAACCCACCCTCCGAGCCACTTGTGAATGACTGGCCTGATAACCGTGGAAATTACCCCTTTTCCTCCTCCTCTTCCTCCTGTGCCACATCCTCTTCCATGATCACCCAATGTGTTTTTTCAAGGAGACATAGAAGTGGGATAGTAACGCTGAGAACAGGAGGCAACAGGAGGCCAAGAGAAATGCCCTGCAATCCTCGGTGGCGGAAGGACATGCGCCAAACTGCTATCCGCTTCAGGCCCACCCGCCACTACATTTGCTCACTGTGCAGTTAGCGAGATATAGCGTCCCTGCCGGTGCTTACTGGTCCACGTATCAGTGGTTATGTGGACCTTGCCACAGATGGCATTGCGCAGTGCACACTTAATCTTGTCCCGACTTGTTTGTGCAGGGAAGGGATGGCTCGCCTGGAAAAGTAGTGGCGGCCGGGAACCACGTACTGTGGGACAGCCACCGCCATCAGGTTTTTAAAACTGTCCGTGTCCACCAGACGGAATGACAGCATTTCAAAGGCCAGGAATTTTAAAATGCTGGCATTCAGGGCCAGGGATCGCGAGTGGGTAGGGGGGTACTTCCTCTTTCTCTTCGGTGTTTGGGAGATGGACAGCTGTAAGCTTCCATGGGACCGTGTGGAAATGCTTGGGAGCGGTGGCAGACATGGTGGCGTTGCTGTCACATTGTCTGTTTGCTGGGTGGCAGGTGACACTGGCACTGTAGAGGTGGAGGAAGAGGCCGGGGCAGCAGCAGAAGAGGAAGCAGGAGGAGCCCGAGACCTTTCTTGGATTCTGAGGTATTTATTCCACTGCAGCTCGTGCTTTGCATGTAAATGCCTGGTCATGCAGGTTGTGCTCAGGTTTAGAACATTTATGCCTCGCTTCAGGCTCTGATTGCACAGCGTGCAAACCACTCGTGTCTTGTCGTCAGCACATTGTCTGAAGAACTGCCACGCCAGGGAACTCCTTTGAGCTGCCTTTGTTGTGCTAGGTCCCTGGGTGCGGTGGGTAGTAGCAGGCGTACTGTCTAGGGGACGGTCACTCCGCTTTTGCAACCTGCTTCCTCTTTTGCTGTGCTGGTGCCTCTGTGCGACCACCACCTCTTCCTCCAAACTGCACACGTCACTCGCATGACCTTGATTCCATGTGGGGTCTAGGACCTCATCATTCTCCACATCATCTTCCACCCACTCTTCACCACTGCCCTCCTTCTCAGTCTGCACACTGCAGAAAGCCGCAGCAGTTGTCACCTGTGTTTCGTCATCATCAGAGACGTGCTGCGGTAGTGTTTCCATGTCCTCATCCTGAAACAGAAGTGGTTGGGCACCGGTGCACTCAATGTCTTCCATTTCCGGGGCAGGGCTATGTGGATGGCCCACGGAAAGCACACCAGGAGAGTCATCAAAAAGCATAAGAGACTGCTGCATGACTTGGGGCTCAGACTGCTTGGCTGATTTACAAGGGGCTGAGGTGAAAAACAGATGGCCATGGGATTCAGGTGCCAACTCTGAGCTTTTAGCAAGGGACTGGGTGGGAGACAATGTGAAGGAACTGGAGGCATTGTCAGCTACCCAATCTACTATCGCCTGTACTTGTTCTGGCCTCACCTTTTGTTGAGCGACATTTGGGCCTACCATATAACGTTGAAGGTTCTGTCGGCTACTTGCACCTGAGGAAGGTGTTTCACTTGTGCGTGTAGCTGGCACAGATCCACCATGTCCTCTCCTTGCAACAGGAGCTTCACCAAAACTACCAAAAATAGCAGCACCACGACCACGTCCCTTTTTTGACGCTCTCCTCATTCTGGACGCAAATGTACTATTTAGCACAAATTTATATTATTTTTTAAACCAGCAATGTGCAATTTTGTGCAAGAAATGCACAGCAAGGTGCAAATGTACTATGTAGCACTATTTATTATTCTTTTTTTTTTAAACCAGCAATGTAGATGCACTTTTTATTTTTGTGCAAGAAATGCACAGCAAGGTGCAAATGTACTATGTAGCACTATTTATTAATAATAAAAA
>BLSH010440646.1:782522-797459 GCA_018402905.1 Glandirana rugosa
GGTCCCCAGAGAGCCTCCCCATACCTCAGGATCCCCAAAGAGCCCCCCTATACATCAGTGTCCCCAGAGAGCCCCCTATACATCAGTACAGCCTCTCCCTTACATCAGGATCCCCAGAGAGCCTCCCCATACATCAGGGTTCCCAGAAAGCCTCCCCATACATCAGGGTCCCCAGAGAGCCTACCCATACATCAGGGTCCCTAGAGAGCCTCCCCGTACATCAGGGTCCCCAGAGAGCCCCCCTATACATCAGAGTCCCCAGAGAACCCCCCTATACACCAGGGTCCCCAGAGAGCCTCGCCATACATCAGGGTCCCCAGAGAGCCTCCCCATACATCAGAGAAAGAGGGGGGTGGATGAGAGGGGGTGAGAGAGAGAGACCACCTAGCCCTGCCTGCAGTCCCTACTGTCCCAGCCTCTGTCTGTGTGGGTAGGTGTGTCTGTGATCCACCTACCTCCCACCCATCCTAGGTCAGTCTTTTTTCTTCCTGTTCAACGACAGTCACAGTGAGCTAGGAGAGGAGCTTGGAGAAGGAGTGCGGGCTCTGGGAGGTGTCGGGGATGCTGCTCAGGGTGGTGGTGAGGCCTCGTCTTCTCTCTCATTCCCTCCTGGGCTCTTCCCAGCTGCCCAGGCCTCCCCCTCCCTATTTGAAGATGCCACTGCCCTACACCACCCTCAGACCAGTGGCATCCGCTCCAGTCCAGAACCATGACAAGGGGGCTGGGCTCAACTCTTTAGGCCCCACGAGCACTAGCGTGGAGAAGGAGGAAGTGGAACCCTCATCTGCTTTGAATGCTGGGCAGGGAGAGAGTCGCGGCCGTGACATCACTGATTGCTAGACACTAGGCGGCTCTAGCAACTAGTGACCAGGAGTAGAGTCAGGTGGAGACGATGGCAGAGTCGTAGCCAGCGCTACCGTGGCTCAGTCTGCCTCTGCCTCCTCCTGCATTCCGGACCGGGACATACCTGCTAATTGCAGAACTGCACCCACCCAGTAAGAGACTCAGGCTGTGGGACCCAGACTCTGGGCTACAGCTGGAGTAAGCTCGTAATCGAGTGAAACGCGTCTACCATATTGTCCTGTATCCTGTATGGCTATTTTCTACAATAAATATAGTAACCAGCTTTGGTTGTGGAGTGCCGCTGTTTGTTTTGTTTCCTACAGCCCCATTAGCCACCCACTAGCAATGCCCCTGCTGTTAACCATTATAATTGAAAGAGAAAGTAAAAGAAACTCCCTGTCTGTGGTGTATGTGAAAGATGAGAGCATCACAAAGATTTGATAAGTCCAGTGAGAAATTTTATTTGTCACAATACAAAAAGGAACAAGCCAAAGCATTTTGGAGGCTTAAAACTCCCACTCGCCAGGGCTGGCAAACAAGATAACATAAAGTGATATACTGTACATAAGCTGGGTATTTAAAACACTAATCTAAAAGAACAGTAAGAGTAATAGCATTAGCTATGATTATGATGATAAGCATGCCCCTGGCCGACGCTGTCACGAGGGGGCGGGATCACCTGGTGATGCCACCGGGTGGCCATTCTTCTTAGTTATTTAAAAACTGTCAATTGGCGAGAACCATACTCATTCACACCGGGGGGCCAGGATCTGGAGGCCCCCTTGTTAAAGGGGGCTTTCAGATTCCGATAAACCGTAGCGCCGTTTTTTCCAGAATTTTTTTTACTTTTAGCTATCAGCAGGGAATGCCACTGACAGCTGATGACTCATTGGTTGTGAAGGACGCTGCAGCTGTCCGCTCTTTAACAGCCATGACAGTTACTGGTTGTTAAGGTAAAATACCACAGGCTTTCACTACTTTTTCCAACCTTACCAACTATGTAACCATGTATTATGAAAGACAATTTTGCTTACAGAAAAAGTGGTACAAAAGAGGAACAGACATAAAAAAGCATAGCTAGGGAATGATAATTACCTACATATGAGAATAGTATTCAGCAGTGTAGAAGTGGATGTAAGAAACAGATCAATGTACTGTAAGGGATTTAGCTAGGCAGCGGGTGTGTTTGACCCCCTGGAAGGGTTCACTACACAATTTAGGCACAGCGAGACAGCAGTTTCAGATGAAAAAAAAGGTAGTTTATTCTCACTACATTCAATGTTGAAAACAGCAAAACAAAAACAAACAACAAAATAAATCCTAGGCCCCTTGCCACTGACTACACAATTGGTTTCCCTGTCTGTCAGCTGGGTACAGCCTACTGCTGTACAAAGCTCCTATCTCTCAATGAACAGTCAGCCACATAGGCTTCTTACCAGACAAACTGTAACACTCCCCAGTCTGTTGTCCTGAAACAGAACCTGGTTCCAGGGTGGAGCACTCACCTATGCTTGCTGGGAGATCTTGTAGAGGCCTTAATGAGCCAGCTCACCTCAGCTGTGCTCATTACCTCTACTCCTGCAAGACTCCCCTTAGTGGTATAAGTCTGCATAGACTTTAAATCTCAGGCAGATGTACCTGCAATCCTGCACGCAACCATGCGTCTTTACCTGCCGGCTGTCACATACCCCCCCTCTTGTTTCAAACTGGGGTTTGGGACACACGCAGCCAGGTACGCAGGTACCCGAGATAGAGCATCCACGTTCCCCATTTGAACCCCAGGGTGATGCTTCACGGTGAAGTTGTATTCTTGCAGGGCCAGAAACCAACGATTTACCCTTCTATTGGTCTCCTTGTTTTGAGCCATCCACTTTAAGGGTGCGTGATCTGTAATCAGATCAAAGTGTCTACCCAGCAAATAATATCGCAGGGAGTCTAGTGCCCATTTCACCGCTAGACACTTTTTCAGTTGTGGCATAATTTTCTTTGTGGGGTTTCAGTCTCCTGCTAAGATAAATGACTGGGTGTTCTTCTCCGTTCCAGACCTGGGACAACACTGCTCCTAAGCCTACGTCTGACGTATCAGTCTGTACCACAAAGTCCTTAGCAAAGTCAGGTGAGCACAGCACTGGATGGCTACATAAGGCTTTCTTTAAAGCCTGAAAGGCTGCTTCAGCCTCCGGAGTCCATTTCTCCATGGAAGACTCTTTCCCTTTTGTCAGGTTGGTTAGGGGCACAGCCTCCGTACTCCGTACCAACCCAATCCATACTGTGGATAATCACATCGTCCAAGTAGGCTGCAGCATACTTCTGATGGGGCCTCAGAATTTTGTCCATTTTCCGCTGGAACGTGGCTGGTGCATTTTGTAACCCAAATGACATTCTTTTATACTGGAATGCCCGCTCTGGTGTTACAAATGCCGTTTTCTCCTTCGCTGACTCAGCTAGGGGAATTTGCCAATACCCCTTAGTGAGATCAAGGGTCGTCATATATCGGGCTGTTCCCAGCCAGTCGATCAGCTCATCTATGCGTGGCATGGGGTAAGTGTCAAATTTTGTAATTTTATTCAACTGCCAGAAATCGTTACAAAATTGCCAGCTCCCATCAGGTTTGGGCATTAAAACGATCGAGCTGGACCAGTCACTCTGGGACTCTTCTATCACATCTAATTCAAGCATTCGTTGAACTTCTCCTCGTATTGCCTCCCTTCGGGCCTCCGGTATTCAATAGGGCTTTAGTTTTACCCTTTCACCTGGTGGGGTGATAATGTCATGCACTACCCCAGATGTTTGTCCGGGCAGCTCAGAGAACACCTCTCTGTTGCGGAGCACAAACTCTTTCACCTCCTGTTTTTGGGGTTTTGATAAGGTGATTGCTAATCCAACCTCAGGAATTAAGCGATCGGACTGAGTCTGTGACACCAAGGTTTCTGCGACTAGGGATTCCCTATCCCTCCAGGCTTTCAACAGATTAACGTGGTATATCTGTTCTGGCTTTCGCCGTCCTGGTTGTCTGACCCTGTAGTTCACCTGACCCACTTTTTCAATTATTTCGTATGGACCCTGCCATTTGGCCAGGAATTTGCTTTCGACCGTAGGGACGAGTACCAACACCCTATCCCCTGGAGAAAAAGTACGGGTCTTTGCCTTGCGGTTATACACCCTTTGCTGTGCTAACTGCGCTTGGACCAAGTGTTCTTTGACGATTGGCATTACCTGTGCAATTCTGTCTTGCATCAGGGCAAAATGCTCAATCACACTCCGGTGGGGAGAACTCTCACTTTCCCAAGTTTCCTTGGCGATATCCAACAGTCCCCTTGGGTGTCTCCCATAGAGTAATTCAAAGAGAACCCGGTAGAGGATTGTGGTACTTCCCGAATAGCATACATCAAGTAGGGTATTAAACAGTCCCAATCCTTTCAATCTCGATCCACCACTTTTTTAACATTTGTTTTAGGGTTTTGTTGAATCTTTCAACCAACCCATCTGTTTGAGGATGATACACGGATATCCGTAATTGGGTCACTTTGAACAACTTGCATAACTCTTTCATTACCCTGGACATAAATGGGGTACCCTGGTCTGTAAGCAATTCCTTACAAATACCGACACGGCTGAAGACCAGAAATAGCTCTTTGGCTATCGTCTTGGCAGAGGTATTTCTAAGAGGGATCGCTTCGGGATAGCGGGTGGCATAGTCCATTATGACCAAAATGTACTGATGCCCCCTAGCGGACTTCAGTATTGGACCAACCAAATCCATTGCGATCCTCTCAAAGGGAACCTCAATGATGGGGAGAGGTACCAGTGGGTTACGGAAATGCGACAAAGGTGCTGACTTCTGACACACAGGGCAGGAGGAACAATGATTTTCTGTTTCCTTCATGACCCCAGGCCAATAGAACCTTTGCAATACTCTCTCTCTGATTTTCTCCGCCCCCAAATGACCTCCCAAAATGTGCCCATGGGCTAATTCCAATACCAACTTCCTATAGGGTTTGGGTACCACAAGTTGCTCAATGGTTTCATCCACCTTTTGGGCAACAGATCCCTTTCCACCATAAAGTATGAGTAACTGCAAGACTGATCTGGGTTGACTAATGCACCATCTATTTTTACCACATTTTCCCGTGGCTTTATCAGGGTGGGGTCTTTCACCTGTTCTGTGGCAAAATTTTCCCTGTGAACCTCTAAATCAGAGAACTGTACAGACGGCATGTTTTTGTCTGAAGATGTTGGTTCCTCCCCAGTTTCCCCGAGTCTCTCCTGCCAACACCGAAAAGGGAAAATCTGGAGAGGTCTCACCATTCTCAGAGGATACCTGGGATTCCTCTTCCTGGCCTCTAGGTGCCTCTGTGGGGGGTTCAGGACCATCCCAGAGTTCCCAGAATTTTGGAAAATCCCTCCCCACAATAGCATCATGTGGTAAGTGAGGCACCAACCCCACTTGATGAGTTATGTTACCTTTGGGGGTCTCAAAAACCACTTTAGCCAGAGGATACTCTCTGGTGTCCCCATGTACACAAATAACAGCCACCTTGTTATTCCTAGAGACCTCTGTAGTAACTAATTCCTCTTTGATCAATGTCACCAGACTACCTGAATCTAGCAACACAACAACATTTTTATCATCAATACACATTTTGCATAAACGTTTTTCAGTTCCCCGAGTGGCAGTGCATGCAACTGTCGCAAACAGCGACTGACGTCTGTCTCTTAGATAGTCACATTCCATAGGCTCATCCACAACTGGGCAATTGGCTGCAATATGTCCCTCTTGCCAGCAGCGATAACAAATAAACTTTTTCGCTGCTTCCTGCTACTTTGACTGCGGTCGCCATACATTATGCAAACTTCCCGCCCTCTCACTCTCTCCACCCTTACCCCTTGAAGTCATCTTATCCGCTGGGGATGGTCTGGTCTTAGGGTGGAAAGTCCGTGAGTCCCTGGGAGAGGCGGTCAGGTTCTCTGTAGCCAAGTACCTCTCTACCAGATCCACAAGCTTGTCGGCCATTTCCGGGTTTCCATGGTTTACCCACTTTTGGACAGCAGTAGGTAAAGACCTCAGGAACCGATCCATTACCACACATTCCACAGTCTTTGGTGCTGTCAGAGTTTCAGGTTGCAGCCACTTCCTGCCCAGGTGAATGAGATCATACATTTGCGACCTGGGGGGCTTTTCAAGTTGGAAAGTCCAGTTATGCACACGCTGAGCCCGGACAGCCAGGGTGAAACCCAGCCGTGCCAATATCTCTGTTTTTAGTACAACATAGTCTTTTGCTTGGTCCGGCTCTAAGTCATAATACGCTTTTTGCGATTCCCCAGATAATAGAGGAGCCACCAATCCAGCCCACTGCTCCTTAGGCCACTTTTCTCTCTCAGCAGTCCTTTCAAATGTGGTCAGAAACACTTCAGGGCCATCCTCTCCAGTCATTTATGGCAATACACGGCTCACACAAAATGACGGTGTATTACTGGAACCACTTGCCTCACTGGTCTGTCGATGCTGTTGTGTTATGGCATCCATTTGCTGTTGGAGTCGCTGCTCTTGCTTCTGCAACAGCTCAATTAAGCTGGCCTCAGATTGTTGCTGGGCTAGTTGCTGTGCTTCTATACTTTGCTGGTGAGCTCGCTGCTGTGCTTCTATACTCTGCTGGAAAGCTCGCTGCTGATTAGCATTTGCTTGTTGTAGCCTAACATTTGTTTGTTGTTGATCAGCATTCGCTTCAGCAAGCTGTCTCAGTATTTCTTCCATGCTGGCCTTTCACAAAAAAAAACTGCCCCTGGCTTCCTCCACCACTGTAAGGGATTTAGCTAGGCAGCAGGTGTGTTTGACCCCCTGGACCCCCTCACTACACGAGTTAGGCACAGCGACACAGCAGTTTCAGATGAAAAAAAAGGTAGTTTATTTTCACTACATTCAATGTTGAAAACAGCAAAACAAACAACAAAATAAATCCTATGCCCCTTGGCCACTGACTACACAATTGGTGTCCCTGTCTGTCAGCTGGGTACAGCCTACTGCTGTACAAAGCTCCTATCTCTCACTGAACAGTCATCCACACAGGCTTCTTACCAGACAAACTGTAACACTCCCCAGTCTGTTGTCCTGACACAGAACCTGGTTCCAGGGTGGAGCACTCACCTATGCTTGCTGGGAGTTCTTGTAGAGGCCTTAATGAGCCAGCTCACTTCAGCTGCGCTCATCACCTCTACACCTGCAAGACTCCCCTTAGTGGTATAAGTCTGCATAGACTTTAAATCTCGGGCAGATGTACCTGCAATCCTGCACGCAACCAGGCGTCTTTACCTGCCTGCTGTCACAGTACGTATAGGAAAACAGTTGTTTTCTTTGCTACAACCATCTGTTCTCCTATATGTATCCTTCTTAAATCCACTTTGAATATGGGAATTAACATTGTAGCTTTGAAAAATAGTAAAGAAATAACATTTAGTAATTAATCATGTACATATAGGAAAACAGATAGTTCTAGAAAAGGGAAAAAAATGTTTTTATATATGTACTGTATATTCTGTTGTTTGCATTGATTACTTTGCTGAATACAATTCTCATCACATCTTTTACTCATAATACTATACATCATTTTATATTTGTCAGTTTGCTGCAATTATCATTTTTCCTGCTCAGAACAACAGTTCTTTCACTACAATTGTAGTCCAAATCAGTTTTTGAATCCTTTGTCAGTGTATAAGGTACAGAATACTCTTACTTTTTTGACATGTTTACTTTGGACCGTATTGAAGTATGCTATTTTTCCACTATAAAGTTGGTGATTGTCCTCTATCTGTTTATGGCATAATGAATCTGCTAGTCCTGTTGGCAATATATCAGTATTTATTTTAATCATTTCTCCCCTACCTTTTATTATGAAATTAGTTCACGTGATGTATAATTTTTTATGCTATTTTATATCATCAGACACATCTTCAACCTATTTATGTTTCTTGCAATACTATAGAAAGACATCAGCTAGCTTTTATTTTTATTCATTAGTTATTATGTTTTTTTTTTATACCTGTGCTGCTTTCATATCGCTTTTATAACATTGCTATTGTCCATCAAATGGGGACATACAGTAATCTCTGTATAGTATGTTTGTTGTGCCATGCTATTGTCATTACTAATGTTATTATTGCTATTACTAACAAATGGGTACACAATTACTGTATAGTATGTTTTAGTGCATTAGAATTCTTACTATTGTCATTACTGTTGCGGCATTAACATTATCATCACTATTACTATTATTCTTGCTATTTTTATAAATCAAATCTTTTATAAGATCTTCTTTCCCAGCCCCAAAGAAGAGGGAGGTTTGAACTCCCAAAGCATTTTGTCTTGTTCCTTTCTGTGTCATGACAAATACGATTTCTCATGGACTTATCAAACCTGTGTGGCGCTCTTATCATTCCTATATTCCACTAATACTAATTCTGGGATCATACCTTACAATTCCTTTTAAATTACCTGTCTGCTTAATATAAAAAAAAACAAAAAAAACAAAGGAAGGCGCCTCTAAGTGCAACAAGCTAGTCCATTTAATAGAAAACAGATTAAAAACACTCACATAGGTCTAAGTACAACAGGCATAGTCGACTGATCCAAAATGGGAGAGAAGCCGCCGTCACTATCAGGATCTCCAGAGATCACAAGCAGAGGGGTCGTGCTCCGTCTATCACCGTAGCTGATGGAATTAGCCGGCTTGTACGGTACCTAGAACGAGGCATGGGACACAGCTCCGGTGGAGTCCAGAGGTGATGGCGCCATAGGAGTGTGACACGTTTCGTTGGCCAGCAGGTCAGGTGATGTACGTCCTGCACCACTTCGTCAGGCTGATTGAGGAGATCAGTCTGCTAGATACGACCGTAATACACAATAAATAGTTTGTGTACACCCCGATGGGTGGGGAGGAATGGGAATTTAAATGTGATAGAGCTGTGATAGAACTGGGGCTAAAAGACTAGTAGCATATATAAAAGCAGACATCATGAAAGATATTAAAACCAATACATAAGAGATGGGGGATAACGTTACAAGAAACAACACATCAATATATAAATAAGAACGATCTACAAATATGTAAAAAAATATATATGTGTAAAAAAACCATAATATGTAAAGGACAATAATAATGTATAGCATGGTGGGCTGTCTCAATAAGTCACAGGCATATAAAAGTGTATACCTATATTTGGGGAGAAAACATATAAAAAAAAGGACATGTAATAATATGTATGACATATAGGTTATCCTAATGGGTCACAAACATGTATAGATAAATCTTGGGAGGAAAAAAGAACCACATAGGTGGATATAGAGGGCCTCCAAGCAGATGTAAATGGCCTATGAACGAAATAGATTGCCTAGATGTGTGTGCACCATAGGAGAAAGGAAAAGACAAAAATTAGGAGAAGGAGGTATATTGGGAAAAGGACCAATTATATTGGAAATGTGTAGGAAACAAAGAAAGGAAGAGGGCTAGAGCATGGTGGACACCTTTATACACTCGTTGAGGCCCCCTGGCGAGAGGACGTCTAGGGTATATATCCAGAACGTCTCCCTTGCACACAACCTCTTGAAACGTTCCGCCAAAGGGAGAGTCCTGGATATCTGCTCTATAACCCATACTGACAGTCCCTCTGTGGAACCTTTATGGGCCTCAAGAAAGTGTCGGGGACACTATGAAAATCCTTTTTTCCTTCTATAGCTCTCCTATGTTGGCCAAAACAAAATCTCAATGTGCGTGTAGTTTGTCCAACATAGACCAACCCACATGGGCAGGACAGGCCGTAAACTACAAAATCTGAAGCACAAGTATAAAACTCAGATATGGGGTAGTTCCGGCCTTTGACCTTAAATGACTGTTGTTTGTGTTTTATAAAATGACAGGTTTTACATGGTTTCTTGCGGCACTGGTACATGCCCACAAGGGGAAAGAACGTGGGCCTCTGTGCCACAGTTTCAGAACAATTTTTAATTCTACTTGGTGCCGCCTTACTCTTGAGGTTCGGTGCCCTGCGATAAGTGATTTTTGGCCTTGGTGGAAGGAAGTGTTTAAGCATGGGGTCCTGTAGTAGAATGTCCCAATGTTTGGAAAAGATGTTCTCCATTCTACGGTACTGATTATGAAACATGGTGATGAATCGTATAGGTTGAGAGGATGAGTTAGTCTGGTTGGCTTTGGTGGATTTCCCTTTCTGATAGAATTTAAAAGCCTCATTAACTAATCTCTCAGGATATTTTTTGTCTCTAAACTTCTTCTTTAGGACTGCACCCTCCTCTTCATAGTCTTTATCCAAGGAACAGTTCTGTCGTATCCTGCAGAACTGTCCCTTGGGGATGTTACGTACCCATGGAGGGTAGTGACAACTGTGATAGTGAAGGAAGGAGTTCCCAGCTGTGGGTTTAGTATGGTTTTTTGCCACGATGGAATGCTCCAAGTGGCCGAGCTCCAGATCTAGGAAGACCAGTGTACAGGGATCGGTATCATGGGTGAAAGCCAGTTGGTATGGGTTATCATTACAATACGAGATAAAGTCAGACATAGCGGCAGGGGGACCGTCCCAGATGATGACAATGTCATCTATATATCTCCCAAAAAAAACAATATGTGATGAAAATGGGTTATTATTATGAATATACTGATTTTCCCACAGGCCCATGGCCAGATTGGCATATGAGGGTGCAAAATTTGCACCCATAGCTGTGCCATGAGTCAAAAGTCATTGTCAAATTGGAAACAATTATGTGTTAGACAGAATTTTGTCGACTCCAAAATGAAGGACAGTTGTCTGGGGTTTATCATGGGATCCAAAGATAGGAAGTGATTAAGAGCAAGCAAACCAAAATCGTGCGGAATAGATGTATACAGGGAGCACACATCTAAAGATAACCAAACATAGGATGGTTCCCACCTGTAGGGGGAGAGTAATTCCAAAAGATGAGACCCATCTCTAAGGTACGTAGGGAGATTATGGACCAAAGGTTGTAAAAATGTATCGATATATAGACTGAAACCTGACATGACACTATCCATGGAGGCCACAATAGGCCTCCCAGGAGGAATTTTGTCGTTTTTATGCACTTTGGGGAAGTGATAAAAGTAGGGAATAGTGTAGTAATCTTTGAGTAGAAATTTAGCTTCTGTCTTAGTCAGGACATTGTCATTGATGCCCAACTTTACCAGTGACTCAGCCTCACTGGCAAAAGTGGGTGTGGGATCTAGATGAAGTTTCCTATATACCTTGGAATCAGCTAATAATCTACGAGCTTCAATAATATAATCAGATCTATTTTGTATGACAATGCTGCCGCCTTTGTCGGCTGGCTTGATAATAATATCATGTTGTGACATTTGATTATTTAATGCAGTAATTTCAGAAGGGGGTAAGTTGTTGGTAAGTGTAGAGTTCAACTTACACAGCTTCTGTAAGTCAGCAAAGACCACCCTATAAAAACTTTCTATGAATGGTCCTTTCGCATGGGTGGGGAAAAAAATGGACTTGGGTTTGAAGGAAGAATGCATCATCGGGGGGGAGGTGGCCAAGTGTTGCGTGAAAAGTTCCAAGGAGCCATCCTCCAGAGAGAGGGTCTCCAGGATGTCATATAGGTCCTCGTCAAAACTAAATGATGTGGGAGAAGGAACCTGAGGAGGGGAAATAGAGGACTAGTCAAGGCTGGTACTCATAGTTTCACGTTTATTCTCTTTAAGAGAGAAATATCTTTTGAGGGTCAGGTTACATACGAACCTATTTAAGTCCTGAAAAAGAAGGAAGGGGTTGGGTCTGTTGGTCGGTGCAAAATTAAGGCCTCTACTTAACAGTGAGAGTGTCTGCTTAATATGTATCAAAGGGGAGAAAAGCTGGACCCAAATCCACGTGCAGCTGAGAGGGTTTGAAGTTGGAAAATGTTTACCCTTAACTACTTTGACATTTATGTGGCCTTCTTCACCCATAACAAATGGGACTCAGGAGCTAAGACCTGTCCTATGTAGCCTTTTACTTTGCCTTAATATCATGTTGGGCTTTTCTGGTGAACACTGTTAAAGCAGAACTCCGGAAAGAAACTTTTTTCCATTTCCTTGCAGCTGATCTCCTACCTTCACCTACTATGCCATCCATCTTCTGCTGAGCTCTGTAGTTCATCTGTAGTAACCTGCTGAACTTGCTGAAAAACTGTTATTCCCCTGTGGTTTCCGGTTTGTAAGACCGCTGGCCGCTATTCGTCCTGTGCTCCCAGCCAGCGGTCTTGTGCCCAGTTGTAGTTCTCTAGAAGCAGCAAGGATGAACTTTCGCGATGTAGTGGGCGGAGGGGTGCTTTCAACCCCCAGTCTGTACCGCCCATTGAGGTGGTTTCCTTCTCCCTCCTCCTCCCCTGCATCCTGCCAGCACTGCCCCGCACCGCCTCTCCCCCGCTGCCACCCACCCGCTATCTTCCACTGCAGAGCGGGGATCATTACAAGACACCAGCCAGGTGAGAGAGCGGGGAATCCCCGGGCGGTGAGAGACCTTGTATCTTGTGTATGAAATATAGATTGCCGTAACTTCCCGCCTCTTAGACCGGCTTTGTGATTGACAGCACACTGGTCCAATGCCAGTCTAAGAGGCAGCACGTTACAGCGATCAGTATTTCGTACACAAGATACAAGATCTGTCATCGCCCGGGGATTCCCCGCTCTGTCACTGGCTGGTGTCTTGTAATGATCCCCGCTCTGCACATATGGGCACTGATGAGACCTCACATATCGGCACTGATGAGAACGCACATATGGGCACTGATGAGAACGAACATAGGTGCACTAATGAGCACACACATATGAGCCCTGATGAGAATGCACATATGGGCACTGATGAGACCTCACATATGGGCACTGATGAGAATGCACATATGGGCATTGATGAGAACGCACATAGGTACACTGATGAGAACGCACATATGAGCCCTGATGAGAATGCACATATGAATCCTGATGAGAACGCACATATGAGCCCTGGTGAGAATGCACATATGAGCCCTGATGATAACGCACATATGGGCACTGATGAGAATGCACATATGGGCACTGATGAGAACGCACATATGGGCCCTAAAGATGAGAATGCACATTTGAGCCCTGATGAGAATGCACATATGAGCCTTGATGAGAACGCACATATGAGCCTTGGTGAGAATGCACATATGGGCACTGATGAGAACGCACATATGAGGCTTGATGAAAATGCACATATGAGCCTTGGTGAGAATGCACAAATGGGCACTGAAGAGAACGCACATATGGGCACTGATTGGATCGCACGTATGGGCACTGATGAGAACACACACGTGAGCCCGAATAAGAATGCACATATGAGCCCTGATGAGAACACACATATGACCCTTGATAAGAATGCACATATGAGCCTTGATGAGAACGCACATAAGGGCACTGATGAGAACGCACTGATGAGACAGCACGTATGGGCACTGATGAGAACGCACATATGAGCCCTGATGAGAATACACATATGAGCCCTGATGAGAACGCACATATGGGCACTGATGAGAACGCACATATGGGCACTGATGAGAACGCACATATGAGCACTGATGAGAACGCACATATGAGCCTTGATGAGAACGCACATATGAGCCTTGGTGAGAATGCACATGTGGGCACTGATGAGAATGCACATATGAGGCTTGATGAGAATGCACATATGAGCCTTGGTGAGAATGCACATATGGGCACTGATGAGAAAGCACATATGGGCACTGATTGGACCACACGTATGGGCACTGATGAGAGCACACACATGAGCCCGAATGAGAATGCACATATGAGCCCTGATGAGAACACACATATGAGCCTTGATGAGAATGCATATATGGGCACTGATGAGAACGCACATATGGGCACTGATGAGACCGCACGTATGGGCACTGATGAGAGCGCACATATGAGCCCGAATGAGAATGCACATATGAGCCCTGATGAGAGCGCACATGTGAGCCCTGATAAGAACGCACATATGGGCACTGATGAGAACACACATATGGGCACTGATGAGAATGCACATATGGGCACCGATGAGAACGCACACATGGGCACTGATGAGAACGCACATATGAGCATTGATGAGAATGCACATATGAGCCTTGATAAGAATGCACATATGAGCCTTGATGAGAACGCAAATATGGGCACTGATGACAACGCACTGATGAGACAGCACGTATGGGCACTGACGAGAACGCACATATGAGCCCTGATGAGAATGTACATATGTGCACTGATGAGATCGCACATATGGGCACTGATGAGAACATACATATGGGCACTGATGAGAACGCACATATGAGCACTGATGAGAACGCACATATGAGCCTTGATGAGAACGTACATATGAGCCTTGATGAGAATGCACATATGGGCACTAATGAGAACGCACATATGAGCACTGATGGGAACGCACATATGGGCACTGATGAGACCGCTCTTATGGGCACTGATGAGACCGCACTTATGGGCACTGATGATGAGACCACGCTTATGGGCACTGATGATGACACCACACTGATATTGAAATTTATTGAGATTTCCATATATTAGAGGTTTCCACCATTATTGTGTTATTGATTAGTAAGTTAGCTCTGCGCTTTTTTGTTTTTTTTCATGCCAACATTTACTTGTGCTACATGCTGATGTTAAACATCATGGCCCTACTCTTTCTTTCTGTGGTGCGGCTAGAGATGGTTGTCACATGTACCATACAAGCACTGATTGCTGTTAGAAAGATCTCAAATCTACAGCAGGAGGAGGAATATTTGTAATAGTGAATTACAGCAAAGTAGAGTGTGTATAATATATCATTATGGGATGTGTCTACAGTTTAGTAATGATTATATAAAGTTAGGGCAATATGTTTAGAAGGGATGGTGGGGGCAGCAGTTAGAGGAACCAATCTCCTCCATTTTCCTCCTAATGGAGGAGATTGGTTTCTCTATATGCTGCCCCCACCATCCTATCCAGTTTACATGTCTTCTGTTGTTCCCAGGGTCCCTGTGGGGGGGGGGGGGGGGGGGGGGGGGGGGGG